>JAHWFP010190830.1:115976-157347 GCA_023313725.1 Lithobius niger
ACTGTAGCAGGTTAAAGATGTAACTTGTGATAAATAGATGCAAAAAGCACAGTGTTGCACCTTAAACTGCCGTAGCTCAGCTCCTTACAATAAATCGTTTTAATTGCCCTTGTTGGAACACGTACATCTCCTTTCATCTAAGCCTAATTATATCCATTTATCTTAACTAGCACTTTATCTCAAAATGCACATCACTACAACAGATCTAAACTGCAGAAGCGTAGCTCCCAATTACAATAAATCGTTTAAATTTTCCATGTTGAAAAATAAACATCTCCACCTGATATCTACGGCTAAATACATCCATTTATTTTAATTAGAACTGCTACAGCATCACTTTAAAGATGTAACTTACGGTGAAATGAAGAAAAATGCAGTGCTATAGCATTCTAGAGAAACAACCGCAGCTTAGCCCCTAATTACTAACACCATGGGTAGAACCTATCTACCCAAACCTATCTACCCATGCTAACACTTATACGACCGATTTTGAGCTGACGTTTCACTAATTACTAGTCATTACAAACGAACTTATTTTTTTGAGGAATAATTCAAATCTGCCCCACTCTATAAGTATGTTTTAAAATATGAAAAACACTTGAATTAAGCCACCATTTTGGCCGCCATCTTGGATATCTTGTGTGGAGTTCTGGTACCTTTTTAGAGCATTTTTTTGAATTCGGCAGACTTTAAACCTAGCAATTGACACCAAACTTACATACGTTAATAGGATTTTGAATTTTTCTATTGTGTAGTGGCCATTTTTAAAACAAAAATGGCCACCATGTTGTTTTTGGGAGTGTTTCAGGGGGCACCCCTTCCTAAAAGTTTCTCATGGGTGTGGACATGAAGTACACAAAAGATTGTTTTATCCTCACAAAGTGCAGTTTTCTTGAAAAATTTGCTGCGTACACACAGGACTATCAAGTTCTATATGATCGTCAAAAACATTTAAAAATTGACTGCCTGGGTTACTACTACTACTTGGTACCAACGAGATACCCTGCCAATCCATGTTACTGTAATGAAATCGTAGTTTTAGAGAATGACCATGCGTTGCCATGCAAGTTTGCAGATAAATTTTTTTTTATTATAGAACTGTTTTTTTTTTCCTTGTGATAGCCAAGTTTCTTATTTGGATATAGACTTGGATTACGCATAGTCATTTATAGTTACTGGAGTTGTGCTTTGCTGTGAAATTAGATACCAACTCCTTTGATGAATTGGTGATACACGTATCCAAGATATAATTTCAAAACACTGTAATATGCTCTAAGTGCAGTTTTATCTGCATCATGTGTTTTGCAGAATCACTGTGTCCTGATAAATCCAGTTTTAAACTGGTTTTAAAAGCAACTGAGTGAAAAACATCACTTTAGCCTTTTTGTGCTTCATCATTTTATTTATGCAAACAGTAAGGAAAGCTTCACTTATTTTTATTATTCTTCATACATTACCTAATGTAAATGTCCCTTTTTAGTCTGCTGTACAGCAAAAGCTGGGAAGACTAGAGCAGCGACTTCGCCTGTTCATTGTCTCGAGGCTTCTAAAAGATCTTTTTTAACTAGGGCGTTATCGGGTACATTGTTGACAAAATGGAGCTATGCATTTGCAAGCAGCCCATGTTGCATTAGAAACAGCATTGTGGCTCATCTTTTTAGTTGCATCATCGCAACTTGTTTCTTTACAAGTCCATTTGCTTTCATACCGTGTCAATGGATGGCGTTGACGGTGGTTGTGACGAGCGGTTGTCCGACTTTGGATTTTCGGACAAAGCACCCGCAAATTTGAAGAATTTTTGTGGAAAAGCATCAAATTTGGAGTCCAATAATTGAGCATTAATGTTCGCAGAAATTGAAGTACTCGTTACATCCACCTTAATATTTAGTAATGATGTGGCCGATTTTCACCCTTTGAAAGCTAATGGTGAGCAGATCACCCCACCTCTGTATTGTCACTTTGATTATTCCTCAACAACATGTCCGATTTTAAGTTTTCTTTTCTATATGCTGTTCGAAAATATTCATTTCCTGTAGATTTTTGCATTCCTTTCCAAGGATGCTTTCTTTCCCTAGAGGATTTAAAGATTTAGATGGCCAGTCAGCTCCGCAACCCCACTGCACGCGTGCACGCGCAGTTCCTCCTATATGGTGAACAAACGTGGTTTGTCATCTATTTTCCTCTAGCGTGCGCTCGAAGCGTCCCGCCAGTTTTCTTTCCCCATTACTCGTTACAACCTGTGCCGTTGTCGTACTTTCTTCATGACATCGTTCCTGTAGATTATCTTCTCAACTGACTGTCTTCTTTTATACTCCCATGACATGGCTAAATCCATAGAAGCGACATGCGCTGCGTTGCCCAATCGAAGGAAGCCACCACCATGAAGCTCTTCACCTTAAGACCCGGATTTTGTTGCACCACCACCACAATCTTGTCACCGCCATTTGTGTCGTCTCCACCTCCTGACGCCTCTTCTGCTTGTCTCGCCTGCTGCCGCACCAATAGGCAAGATCCAAAGACGCGACTTGGGATGTACCAACCAAGCAAACGTAAATATACCCAAAAGCCCTTTGTTTGGAGTCCTGGATGTTGTTGTTGCACTATCACCACCTGGTTTACCCTTCCGATCGCTCGTCTTGTTCGACCTGGCCTTGTTCGTCCCAGACCATTGTCACCTCGTCAAACTTATGCATTAATGGACCGCACCATTTGCACTTTTCACTACATGTCGCACAACAAACTTCAAACTACGTGTACTCCATCCCCCACAGCAAGTCGTACACTCAAGGTTGAGTGACTGATTTGTCTGGTCACTCATGAAAAACACATTCTTCAAGCATAACATTTCATGACCAGCGCTAACTCTTCCCCCGCAGAAGTGCCACAAGGAAACGAACACGTTAACAGTCAAGTCTGGCTCGGTGAATGCCACTAACCGCAATTCTTCGCGACACTCATTCTGAACTGGTAACTCAACGAATTCAAGTTCTCTTAACACACATTTTGCCACCCTGGAACCCTTCCTTGTCGCACAACTCTCCATCTTCAAGTCTTCGTTCCAACTTGTGCTCATCCGCTTGTCGCCTCTCCTACCTGTCCTCTTCCAGTGATGCGACTTGGGATGCGCTCCAATCTCCGTGTGTACAACAGTCATCACTGTCGCACAAGCTTTCGAGCAAATCGTCCTCAACCGCATGGTCCGTTCTATGTCGTACCGCTGATACTGTCGCTCCATCTTGTAACCGACCACTTCTGATGTTGCTTCTGCTTCACTTTCCGCCCCCACCGGCTGCGTTTCAACCAATGACGACTTAGCGTCTGTTTCTCACTCGCTTTGACTGCTCCTTCCCATCTGTGAGCCTCCACAACTGACATCGTGACAGCCAAAACACGCTGCAACAAGGCCACTCCTCGTATAGTCGTCCCTCCACCTTGTCATCTCAACTTCTTGTCTCACCCGCCTGTCGTCTCCACCGCTTGTTGTCTCGCCTATCCAAGACAGCTTCTAGACAAGATCTAACGACACGCCCAGGGTTGTCACTCAATTGAACCGAATCATCGTCCAGAAGCTCTTCGCCACGCCATTGGCCTCCCCCCCTCACACCCCTGTCGCTTCCTGTCTGCTGCTTTCATTGCGATCAACGCAACAAAACGCACCATGTGCTGTCTTGGCCTAATGGATTCGGAATTTGTCCTTTACTCCAGCTTGTTAGACCTATTGCTCTTTGACTGTTGTCGCACCAACATGTCACACACATGTCCCAACCAGCCTATCACACCTCATCTGCTACTCATGTGTGTCCCGCCAATCACCCATTATGCGTATTGACTTCCATGGCGGGAATCCACTCTTCGTGACACCAAGCCCAATGGATCCTCAATGAACATTTCTCACCCCGTCTTTTTCTGTTCACATTTCAATCCAAAATGGGCCCAAAATTAAGAATTAACCCAACGTAGTTTGGTATCTGTATCCAACAATTTGTCTGCATCTTCATCACTTCTACGTGAACCTGACGTTTGTTCCTGTTGATCAATGCTCTTCAAGCGAAAATGCTACGACCCACATCCAGCGTGCAAACCTCCTAAAACTTGTGACTTTCTAGCTAAGCCATGTAAAATCTGCGGCACAGGGATCGGGACAAATAGCTTTTGATTCAACACAAACATCTTATGTCCCAAGCCCGGAAAAAACAACGTAAAGAAAGACTTGCTCATCCTCCTGCAACTCCAGTTTTACCACAACCCGGCGTGACGTCATCAATTCAAGCAACTCCAGGAAAACAAATTTCCATTCCATTTCACAACCGTATTCAACCATTTGTGCCAATCAACGTGACTCACTACTTTTAAGACTGCTCGTCTCAACTTCCGCTGCTTGCACCACCTTAAACACCGTGACAATCTCGAACCCCACCACTAAATCATCCATGACATCTGCTTCTTGCTCCTCCTGTGCGTCGTGATCTCGCAACTCTGTCGTTATCAGCACCCCATTCTGGCAAGTGCCTTGTGAAACTTTTTAAATCGTCCATGCCACCTCAACAAAGTGCACTGACTTATTTCTCCATTACAACTTCTACTAGCCTCGTCGGTTTCTGTGATTGCCCATCAAACTTCAGCCGCTTCGTCGACTCAACAAGCCAACTTGACTCGTCCAACCAACAACTGTTTCGGTTTGGACAAGAACTAGGATGTTAATGAACCTGACATTTCTCTCTCCAATTTCTCGGACCCCATGGTCCTTCTCTCACAATTAAAGAAGAATCTACACCTTCCCATAACATGTGTGAAACAGCTAACTTCAAATGTAACACCTGTCTCTTCTTACATCGTCAAGCCTGCAACCAATTTTACGAAAATGGCTGAATTCGAGATGCAGGCAGCAGCTGAAAATGACAAGTTAAGGCAAAAACTATCCCGCTTACGCTAACTATCCCGCTTTGAAACAAAACAACCTTTGAAACGACCATGTATAATTGAAAATTTTGTTAGGCTACAGAGTAACCGATGGCAAATTATAATTTTACTTTACAATTCATTCCTTTCCATCCCTCGCCACCCGAAAACACTATCAATAGCCTAACTGAGAAAATCGTCTGTTTCTTTGTAGGGCGGTCCTAAAGGCCGATCAGAACTGATGGAGAAACAAAAGAAACTCTTACGAGAAAAATTGTAAAACTGTAATTTCGTTTTACTTTTTTCTTGTAGTTGGTGAAAGGTAGCATCTTAGATTAAACACTGTTATCAAGACTAGCCGAATCTTACAACTCAGAAGTAGGCGAATTTCCGGTCAGGTGTGTGGGTAATTGACAATGTAGACTGAATGGGGAATTCAGTTATTTTGAATTGTGGGTAAACAAACGGACACAACTGGGGAAACCATATGTAAATACACTTAATTTTTGTGTGTAGGCTTATAATTTACCATCAAACTAACTTTATCCTGAGACTAAGCCATCGCTCATTTCAGCAGTGAGTTGCTGGACGAATTGTGATAATACTTTGCCGAGCAGCAATTTTATTCCTCTTTACTGTATTTTCTTTAGAATATTTGAATAGAAAATACCTGAAAATATGTTGATGGCTTGTGTTTTTATGCAGTTCGATGCAGTTACATCCGCCATAACCTGGCTTGTTTTAACCCACACACCTTGCGTGATAGTTGACTAGATAAAAGCTCAAGGTTGCATAGCACTTGTTCACTTACATTTTGAATTGAAACTACCATCGTAAACCATACAGGGCCATTAACGCTTGGGTGGCTCTTGCTTGTTTTTCTCTAAAGGCCAAGGTCGTCATTCTTATACTTTGTTTATTAGTCTGCACCAAGCAAAAGAGTCCTGTTAAATTCACATTAAAAGATGCCAAAAAAAAATATGCTTGTTAGTTGAAAATACTGAAGTCGTAACATTAATGTGGTTAGCCTTGGTGTTAATTGCGACACACTGAAGGCTATACAAGGCATGGCGCACGGGTGGTGAGGTAAATAAATACTGATGGAAACCTATTTACGTTGCCTTTTGGACTTAAATGTCATACTGCCTGAGCAAGGAAATTGAACCCATGACCTTTGAAACCAAAAGCAGAAGTCCTACCCCTGACAAGGCAACATAAATGTTTGCATCAGCAACTCTATTTCTTTGGTTCTTGTATCCTAGATAGAAAACAAAGTTAGTAAATGTTGAAAAAAATACTAAAGTGGACTTAACAAGTTTTCAATAGTATTTATTTAGCGCTTCTCCAGCCCATTTGGCTTTCTGTCCTGCTATCCCTTGACTGAAGTTGCTGTGTACAAAAATTGCTAAAAATGAATATTTGTGTACAATTTCATAGAAGTAAAGACAGTACTCAGTTAAACTATTCTGAAAATTTGCTGTTTTAAACGTTTTAGAACAGTAGTAGTGTGTAGCCTTACATTTTTCTTCGTTTGTTTGGGGAATGAAGTTTTGAAATTTGGGTTCTAGCTATTTTTATTGTATCTACGTGTATAATGGTTTGATATAGCAGTAAGGTTTCACGTGAACTAAACATTACAGCAACACTGCAGTATCTGAAACCTTACGGGAAAGCTTATTTGTGTTCCTTTGCTGTTTTGACTTCGGCTCAGTTAAACCTTACCGTAAGCATTAAACGGTTTCTAATTCGTGCTACTTTGGCGTACCGTGCAGTTTAGCTAGCTTGTTTTAATGTTTAGTAGCTTTATCAATTAAAGTTTGCGACAAACCCTTTAATTTTCAGCCTACGTTAACTCCTTGTTGAACCTTTGGCTTTCAATTTGTTTTATCCTTATTTAGTCTGTCTTGCAGCTGTCTGTCGTTTGCTGATTGGCATTGTTGCATAATGTTTACAACAATGTAAGCAATCAATCTGGTCGTTTAGAGCTCCCTAACCCCTGAACCACTTGACCAATTAAAAAAGGCCTTATGGAAAAAGACACAGCTACAGAGCAACACCTGTAAAATGAGCTAAGAACCAGCTTTATACGACAATTAGTTTGATGATTGATCTGTTGAGTGTAGCAGAAATGTCGTGCCAACAATAACAAGAAGCCAAAAATGAAAATTCCAGCTTAAGTCCAGATCTCCGATGCGACAACTCGGAATTGCGACAACACCAAGGCCAACAAAGCTTATAGTTTACTAAATTTGAGTGAAAAACATTGAGAGGCAGCAGAGAAATTAAGCTTCAAAATTTCGGCTGCAACATGGGAGGCTGAAGTCAAACCTTACTTTAATTTTATTCTGAGTACGAAGGTAGATATGTAAAGCTGCTACCACCTTTGCTAATATCTACTCTTCCTATCTACATCATTAAAGACGTGTGTTTGTGTGTGTGTGTTTGCGTGTGTGTGTGTTTGCGTGTGTGTGTGTTTGCGTGTGTGTGTGTGTGTGTGTGTGTGTGTGTGTGTTTGTACCTCTACTCTGGAACCAAAGCAGGTACAAAGTGGGAATACGACCAAATGAAAGATAATTAAATTGTGCTCAGTATAGGCCTATTTCCATCGCTGTAACGTGATATGACATTGCAAACGCAACCGCCTACTACAGTGGAAATTCATCGACATAATGAGAATTAATACTTTTTCCACCACTCGACGCACAATCTGTTTCACTAAATTTAGTGAAGCAACAGATTGTGCTTAGAGTGGTAGAAAAAGTGTATTAATTCTCATTATATTATGACCCTCAAATAAGCGAAAGAACCTGAAAAACTAACGTCAAATTTTTTTTAAACCTTCATGTTTGTGCATGACGTCATAGTTTGTTCATGAAAACCTCCTTGAGCAAAGCGAGATGATCTGGAAAAGGATGCACGGAAAAAGTAACCTACTAAAAGGATGACTTATTTGGCAACACACCACATATAGATCTTAAAAATGGTTTTGTATTAACTGGTTTGATGCATGGAAAAAAGACCCGTAGAGCTGGTTTTAAAACTGTGTCAAACATTCGTGTTTCTGAAGCACGGGGGTGCGTGGATTGAACGAGCAAAGGGAGCGATTTCCATGTAAATTAAACCTCTTCAATGTGTTTCGCTTTGCTCTTCAATCTTTCATCTCTTACCTTCGTAGGGGATTACTTCTGGAGAAGACGACGTACAAACGAGCGAACAAACAAATATGTTTGGAATGATGTAGGTGAAATGTAGATATGCTGAGGAATGTGACGAACGAACTGTGAGCAACATTTGTAATTTGTTTGCGTCGAAATATTCAGTCAGAGCAAAGCGAGTTTTGTAGCAACTGACTTGATGCATGGAAACCTGGTTTTAAAAACGGTGCCAAACATTCGTGTTTCTGAAGCATGGTGGTGCGTGGATTGAGCGAGCAGAGCGAGCAATTTCATGTAAAATAAACTTTTTCAATATGTGTCTCGCATTGCTGTTTCTCAATCTTTCAACTCTCACCTTCTTAGGTGATTACTCTGGAGGAGAGAAGACGTGCAAACAAACAAATCTTATGTTTTGAATGATATAGATGAAATGCAGGCGCACTTAGGAATGTGATGGACGAACTGTGAGCACTAATTACAATTAGTTTGCGTCGAAATAATCAGCACGTGATTTTGTGATCTCTTGGAAGCATGGATCGATGCGCACGTAGCTCTCAAATGGCCGGACCGTTATAATGATTTATGGTTACCATTAGTTTATGCAGTGAAGCCTTACGAAGCCTTACACGTATTGCACTGTGACCATTTGCTTGATCGTTTTAGATGTGGGATGTCTGTCAGCAGCACAAGATTTGCAGCATGAAAGCTCGAGCGTAGCGAGACAGCGAAGTGAGAGACTCCGCTAGTTCAGAATAAAATTACATTAATGCAAGGCATACAGAAAAAAAGAATAAAATAAAAAATAAGGTGTTAAAGTTTGTATCGTAATAAGCGAGGCTTTTGGGCGTGTGTTTTATGAAATTTAGATAAAAAAACCATAACTTCCCACTCTTAGTTGGTATCGTTGACAGAATTTCTTAAAACAAGGTAGGTTACTTATTTTTAATTTGCCTCAAAAAAAAATATGACGATGGTAAGCAACATTGCCAATGATGTGTGAAAGTGTAGCGGACATTTATAGGTAATCGTACCCATGGATGAATAATAATAAAGGCCTACACAAGTCTTACAGGGCTATGATTATCTAGCATGTATTAAGATTTTCGGATTTTGTTCCGTAGGTTTTTTAATTGTATTTTAGTCATGAAAGTTTGGTTAACTTTGATAAGCCTTCATTTAACTTTTAGTGATGCCTGTGGGGGGGGGGGGGGGATGACCTCAAGGGACGATCGTCACATGAACCAAACAATTTGGGGTCAATTGCTTTTTGAAAATTTCACCCCAAACTAACGTGCAAGGCTACCATTACCTTCTTACGTTGTTGGGGTGATACAGTACTTCTGATGTTACTCTACATAATGGTATGGCTACAGAAGTAAAATCTGTACACGTTTCCTATGACTGTTTAGTGGTAATAGTTGAACATGCACGCCACTGAATTAAATCTAGACACACGCTAGTGTGTCACCGCCAAGTAACAGTAGGTCATCCCATTGTAGACATCCGATTGTTAAAAATTGATTGTTAATGATAAAAAGGCGGCTCACTAGCAGACATGTGTGTTAACTGTAAGTAGCTGAAAGCATATTTTGGCATGCTGAGGATAAATCCCAATGCGACAAATGTTTCAAATTGTGGAAAATGTAAGGGGAAGGATCGGAGATTAAGAAAAACTAAAATTTAAAGAAGTGTCCACCAATCGTAGAGAAAAGGATGCGTCAATAACGTCGTTTTTATGTTACTGTCTAGCTAGCTAGCTAATAAGATTTTTCCCATGTTAAATCCCATAGACCTTTTGCTCATGGCTAGCACAAAATTGAGAAGGCCTACGTACCTGAACTTTTGCACACAGATGCATGGTGATCTGAGGATGGTCGTTTTGTTGGTTTGGGGGTTGTAGGGGTCAGGACAAATGCGTGGGAGAGTTTTGAAATTCGCCACCGGCGAATTTAAATTTAGTTTCTTTTTCAAGTTGCAACCAAAGATTTTAAGCAACAATGGCTTGAACAATCAAGACTGGTCCTTAGATTTCTTGTAAAAGCCTGGACGAACTAAAAACTGAACTGTAACGAAGGACAAAATAAAGAAACATTAACGTTGCCGTGGATTGTGTAAGAATAAAGGGATGCACGTTAGATGATGGTTACGCAACAATACGAGCATACACGAGCTAATAAAATGCTTCGCGTTCTGCTGTTTTAGTAACAGCGACCTTCGGGGGTTTCTGCATGACTAAATGTGAACGAAATCTTGAAAAATTAAGGGGAAGGTGCAGGGATAAACAAAACTGAATGGGATGCGCTGATTGAGTGAGCGAAGCGAACGAAATTAGCGATTGTTAGTCAGTGTGTGCAAAAATGGGATTGAAGCATCTTAAACAGACGGTGTAACCGTATGTACGTTCAGTCCTATGAAGGTTGTGATATGTACCCAAAACCAAAACTGGTAGAAAAACCCGCCAAGTTTTCAAAAACAGTTGGCCTTTGAAAGTAGTGATATCATTCCACCAGGGAAAGGCTGCCAAGGTTAATCCTATTATCCAAGTTAATTGCACCGAATAAAACTTTGGACGTTAAATTAAAACTTGCCGCTAGTAGCAATCTTCTAGTTTTCATTTAACTTTCGAACTATTAGTATGTGCGAATAACTTGGCTAATAGGATTAACCTTGGCGGCCTTTCCCTGTGGAATATCACTACCTTCAAAGGCCGACCGTTTTTGGAAACTTGGCAGGTTTTTCTACCACAAAATAAACCGTTAGGCTTACTTGTATTACTTTGAAACGCTGTTGATTCACTTCGATCTTGGAAATTACTCGTAACGCTCACTTTCAAAAACAGGATACTGTCAGTATATTGCAAATTTTCGATTGTATTTCAACAATCTTCATCAGGCAGGGTCAAGAAAATTGAGTCTTCTGGTTACATTTTCGTCTGCTTGATTTTTCGTTTGCTTGCTTCAAAAGAAAAGAACGTCCATGGCCTCCGATATTTACAAGGTAAGCACAACAAGCGGCATGGCCAGTGGCCACCTATATTTACAAGGTAAGCACAACAAGAGGCATGGCGCCAATATATTTACAATGTTACATGGTTCTCGCAATAAACAAGGCCTAGGCATATTTATTACTTGCTTCTTTCACTCCATCTTTGCTTCAGTATGCCATCTAATTCATTTCCAACTAAGTGCATGACTTTTGGTTTAGATGGGCCCTGGATGTTCATTAGGGGGATGTTATTCTTCAAGTGGTGCTGGATCGCAATAAGGCACCTTAGGTGTCGATCTCTCCTCGAGTTTGCGCTCACTAGTGTCCTTGTCTTGTCCCAGCCAATTTCGTGTTCAGTTTAGAATGCTCATTTCATCCTTTGTCAACATTTCTTTAGACAAATTCCTCACGAACGGATATTCATCCTGCATTTTCCTACTTTCACTTTGATGATGACTTAAGCACACGACATTCTCTCCATTTTCTTCCCATTCCAACGTTTCACGCACTAAAATCGTCTGCTGCGAGCTCTTCAAGGAGAGATCGACACCTAAGGTGCCTCGAGTCTATTGCGATCCAGCACCACTTGAAGAATAACATCCCCCTAATGAACATCCAGGGCCCATCTAATCCAACAGTCATGCACTTGGTTGGAAATGAATTAGATGGCATACTGAAGCAAAGATGGAGTGAAAGAAGCAAGTAATAAATGTGCCTAGGCCTTGTTTATTGCGAGAACCATGTAACATTGTAAATATATTGGTGACCATGCCGCTTGTTGTGCTTACCTTGTAAATATAGGTGGCCACTGGCCATGCCGCTTGTTGTGCTTACCTTGTAAATATCGGAGGCCATGGACGTTCTTTTCTTTTGTAGCAAGCAGACGAAAAAACAAGCAGACGAAAATGTAACCAGAAGACTCAATTTTCTTGACCCTGCCTGATGAAATTGTTGAAATACAATCGAAAATTTGCAAGATACTGACAGTAGGCCTATCCTGTTTTTGAAAGTGAGCATTATGAGTAATTTCCAAGATCGAAGTTTTTCTACCAGTTTTGATTTTGGGTGGATAAAGTAAACAGTTTACAATTGTGCTGGCAGCTTACATAAAATGGCCAAAAATGGCTAATGAAATTACGATAAATCAAGTCTCCGGTTCTCTGCCCCAGACCTTACTGGACCCTGCCAGTGGAAACTAAATCAACCAGTGAGTCTTAAGACAAATTACTCCACCAGTCTTCCCCAGCCCAAAGGAGGAGTCTACACTGTTCCAGCTTTGAGGCAATGTATATAGGGGAGTCAAAAAGACGAATTTGTGCGTGTGACTACGAACACCAATCGGCAGTTTCTAGAAAAGACAGTGGAGTGGCATGCCACAAAATTGACACAACACGAAATAAACTGTAATGAAACTAAAATAAGTCTTGAATCCAATTCCTACTTCGAACCCCATTTGAGAGTTCTTGAAAGTATTGCCATCCTAAAAAAATCAAAACACATTAAATAGGCTTCGATATAAACAAAAACTGAACTGGAAAGTCATAGCTGAAAACTGGCCCACCGTTACAGCTGGGTCCTAATTGATATGACGAGTTCATTGCACACGCTTCTAGCCGCCACCTCCAATCCAGAATAGATGACTAGGCCTACATGGAGAAACTTTTGAGTTATTCCATACTAATACAAAGTTAACAATGCTTTATTGGGCTCACGTCCGACTAAACAGTTACCCCTCCTAAAATTCAACCGGTTTATACCCATTTTATGGGATTTGAATTTATTTTCTAAGTATCGATGCTCTTTAGGCCGGTTTCAATCTTGATCTCGTGTCCTCTTGCTCATTTTCCCTTGACGTTATCGGCTAGGCTATGCTTTTGTGGCGGTAACGTACAAATTGTGGCCGGACAAACTTTCTACTTGGTGACTACAGTTGACATTGCAGGGATAGACTATGTTTAAACCACTGTTAATTTTGCCTGTAAATGTCAGACGTGTGAGGCAATCCCCGTAGAAATTTGTCCCAACGTACGCCCAGACATATCGCGCGTGACTATCTTGCGGGCGAGGATCGGTGAAGGTGGACGAGCCCCTTTAAAGATGGTAATTTAGGGCAGAGTGTGGAAGATCCCGGATACTACTGATAGTGGACAAGAGGGACGAAAAAGTCACACGCTTTGAGAGGTCCTGTTGGTGAGGGTGTATACGAACAACAGAAGAGGTACTCCTGCATACGGTCCACAAACAAGTCTTTATTGCGCTGCTGAGTATAATCCGCCTCGTTCTTGCATCAGAATTCCTTTCGTTCACTCGTATCATCCGAAAATGAGTGGAGAGGATATAACCTTTCAACGCTCGACCAACGTTACTCACGTCTGCTGAATGATGGATTCACACTGTTTACAGTGACGAACAGTATAGAGCTGGTGAAGTGTAAAAGGCTTCAGATTCCCAGGTTACTCTTAGGCCTACGCAATACGGCGGTTAGGCCTACAGCTGACTGTTGCATTCAACATGCTTTTTACGGTTGGAGACTTGTTAGAGGAAGAAAAAAAGGAAGGATACGTTTTACACGAGTGAAGGTAAAAAGGAAAGCGCAAAACGAGGTCGGAGTTGTTGCAAAGGGAGTACAGCACAATATGAACACCACAGCATAGTAAAGAGGTGTTAATTTACAATTGCTGCCTTGGGACAAACTGAACAGAAAGCGTGTGGCATTGTTACAAATGTAAGGCATTGTTATGGCCAATTACAAGTACAGACACATTGTTAAAGGACGCTACTCAATTAGTTAAAGAGCACAGTGGTATAAATAATAACGCCTTATTAAGCAAAAGGGAGTCTACTGATTGGGAACTTAGTAGGCAACACTAAAATCCGGGAAGGGTTGGGAGATACTCATGTTACGTAAACGTTCCCACAGTAAATACAGGTAGTCCACAAAAAACTGACGACTCAAGATTTTCCAAGTCCAACTTTTCTAGTTAGCACCCGTCAGAACCAGGAGAGGACCGGAATCTTCCTTTTTTGGCTTGATTTCTGTCCTATCCTGTTTGTGAGGGGTGCTAACTAGAAAAGTTGGACTTAAAAAAATGTTGGGTCGTCAGTTTTTTGTGGACCACCCTCTGTATAGCCTAATGTTCAGCCTACAATTTGTGTGCGTGAGAGAACCTTTAGTTGAACGAGTGTTATTACAGTAAGCTTTGCTAAGATGTCTTAACACTTTCTAGGTGCATTGAGAAAATGTTTGTGTATTTTAAAAACGCTGTTCAACTCAGTTGATCTAAGCACAAAAAAACTGCCTCAACTCGTATCGGTTTCTGTACTGACTGACTATAATTGCTTGCATTTTTTACACTTGCTGATTTGGCTGATAAAAATTATTTCAGGGATGCATAAAATTCTTACTGGACAAAATTTCCCTCAAAACTTTCCTTACAGATTTGTCAAATTTCCGCAACTTTTCACCATGTATGCGAGCCATTTTTTAGTGAATTTCCACAGTTCTCTGAAATTTCCTGCGATCCTCGTTCTAGCGTTCTGGCATATTCTGCACACATGAATTATTTCAGGAGTATTTTGGCGTGTACATTTTTTCCTATCTTCTATTTTGACTTTTTCTTTTGTTTTTCAGAGTATGCAGTTTCCTTACCGCACAATTTTCAAGGACCGTCATACCAGCATTTATACACTAAATGTAAGTTGCAAATCTGTAATAACAAAAGTTGCAATACTTTACTAGTATTGTTACTAAGGCTGCACCGATATCAACTTTACCGAACCGGTTATAAAAATTTTGCCGGTACTGATACCCAAAATTGTATCCACAATTTTTCATTTAGTGTTTTCTGCAAAAGTCCAATAATTATTAAAATAAAAAAAATTTTAAGTAGCACCAACACTTTAAAACATAGCCAGGAAGATACTGTCTGATTTCCTTAGCAAAATGCTGTGAACCGCATGTCGTAACAGTTCCAGACTTGTCGATATTTCAGCAGCCGATCCATTATTACTATGGCGTGGTCCCGAGTTCCGTACGTTACGCCTGTGCTTTTCCCATTGCCTGGCTTTGACGCAAGTGGCAGGTAGCTCATCAATCACCACCATTTTCATCATTTTGTTGCGAGTTAATTTGTCAGTCTGATACAGTGGGAGTGCTCGTAAAATTTTGAGTACACTGCCGTGGTTCACAGCGTATTCTATTTTTCTATATATAATATATTTTGTAGAGATGCCTGTATGCTTCCTATATTTACTTGAAAAATCATTCGTTTACTATGTTTCAGGTTGTTGAAAACCCAATAAGACACATGCTTGTTTTTGTGCTCTTATTTTCAGCTTGAAATGTTGCTGGAATGTTGCACAAGTTGCTGGAATAGCATCAAATTTTAATGACATGTTGACATTGATGAGAGATGCATGTGGCGTATTAGTCCTAAGCAGCTGTAACTGAAGCTCGTGGTGCTGTGAAGGAGCAGCCTAGTGTAACGATGGATGCTACGACAGGAGATGCTTGTAGGCATGCATAGACATCGGATGTTCTGGTTGCGCAGTTTAAAGTACTTTAGGTGACTGTTTTAACTTTTGCGGTGAAAACAACACAGCCTTTCTATTGCCCGATGTGGGAATAGTCCCACACCTAGGCTTGACTGAATGTTCCAAAGTAAATTATTCGGTATTTATCGCTGCCACCAGGTGGGTTTATATTAATAGTGATTCTGGTTTAAAAAGCAGTTAATTTCCTAACTTTATAAACTAGGTATTAAATCACAGGGGAAACAACTAGCATTTCAACTCCTGGTTCAATTAACTGTTTAGAATAAACAATTACAAGTTTAACTTCAAAGGCTTCATGAAAACAAATAGAATTTACATTAAATTTGGCCAAATCATCTTTACTTTTAAACTTCACAATTTTGACAAGATCAAAGTTTTGATGTTCTGTATTTAGAATGTTAACTTGAGAATCTGCAGGATACTTTTCTTGTTATCTTTGTCTTCTGAACAACTGCGAAGTATTAGGGCTTAGCCAGAGAAGGACTAAGTGTTCAGTAATAATCGACTGAAAAAGTGAAGGTTTAAATTAGCACAGTGGTTAAGATAAAAGTGAATAAAGGCTGATTTTTAGAAAGGGACCGTGAACCCTTACGTTATGGAGAAGGCTTAAGTCCAAAAATGCCGATCTAATTTCACCATAAATTGCGCTGAAGCCCAAGTCAAATTTAAAATTAACTAAAAATTTAGAACAGCAGTGTTCACTTTTCATTCAATAAGGCTGAGCTCGTCCCTGGCAGTTCCAACCGCCTGAGGTGTGATTGGAGCCGAGAAAATCATATGGGTGATCTGCTGCCAGATGTTGTAAACGGTAAACCAAGGTAGATAAAAAAATTGTTTTATTTAAATCTGATTTAAAAAAATTTAACTCAGTATTTTTTCTGTGGTTATTCGTGGATACCATTTGGGTGAATGTTTACATAGATAATGCCTAGAAAATAATTAATTTTAAGTTTTTTGCCAAATTTTTGATTTTGAACACTGAGGTCAGTTTTAATAAACATTAAGCTAATAGAGATTTAAAATACAAACAAAAACATTTTAATAATCATTACAGTTGATACAGATTTAAATATGTAGCAGGCCATAAGGTCCGCAAGGCCATAAGTCCCTCATCCACAAAGTATTATCTACTGACGAGCCCAAACAAGGGCGAAACAGTCTATCTAGAGATCTTTGTGGGTGAGAGCTCATTGATATTAAATGATCAATGTGGTAAAGAAATTTTTTTTCATTTAATCACTACATCACTACCCCCGTTAAGAAAATTTCCTCAGTGATATGATCGGATGATCTTGCTTTCTAGGCTACGGGTCCGTTCCCAAATCCATTTGAGAGGGCTGTCTGTATCATCCTGAGTAGATTGCCTTAAGTAAACTTTGGCGTATAACGTTCTAGAAGATCAAGAACACTTTTACCACCCTGATGAGTCAGCCGTCAAGCAAAACTAAATTATTCAAGTAAATGTTAGTACTTCGAATTTTCGGTGGTAAAAAATTTATTCCATCTTCCTGGGACAAGAGTCCAGAATAAAATTAAAGCAACTACATCAAACAATTGGAGATTGTCCATTTAAGTGCGCCTTATTCGAATGCAAATGGATGTTCTCCACTTGTTTATAGTTGGTTGCTAGATTTATTCTTGACTCTTGACTGAGGAAGGTGGAAGGAATTTTTGACCACCGAAAATTCGTAAGTATTGAACATTTATTTGAATAATTTGAATTTGCGTGACGGCGGGGTCATGATTTCTACAAATCAAAGCAACAATCCTGAATTCTGTCTTGACGCTGTAATGTATGAGGGTGGCAGTCATACACTGGTGGGTTCAACTGAGGCATAGTAAGGACTAGGGAACTACTGTGCTGTAGGCTAACACTTGAAGGACTTTATTCAGTGGCTTACAAAGCTTTATATAAGGAATGTTACATCACGTGAAGTCATGTGATACTAGTATGGCAACAACAGGGTATGGATAGACTGTAAGTTAACTATGGGAGTATATTAAGGCAAGCTGTGAAAGGTTGACATTAGGACTTAAAAGGGCTACCATTGTGGTGCCTCTATGACACCACAATACAACCAACTAATGAAAATATTCTTAAGTGTAGTTGAAAAATAAATGGGTATTATTCTGAAGACATGGATTTTTATTAGTCACTGCCTACTTTAAGTTGTATTTATTAAGAAAATGTGTCGCTTTCAAAGAAAGAACTAAACATTTTGTGAAAGCTTGTACCCCCCCCCCCCCCAACTCAAAAAAAATATCTGAAATTTAAAAGATGCTTGAAAAACTGGCACAATGAAGTCCATCTGGTTTTACTATATCAAATCTGGCTTATAATGATAATTTCGAGTAAATTTCTGTAGTGTTTCCTTCTTTTGGCTTTTTGGTTATAACAACTGCTGTTTACAACAGAGTTTACTTGTTGCAAACATCTGGCTGCTGAGTACATCTGTTAGTTAAAGATGCGGTTAGCTCACGCCGGAGGCTGTTTTAGCTTCCAAAGCAGTTGCCCAGTCATGAAGGAAATATTTACATGAAATTAGAAAAGAAACATGTTTTAAAATCGAGAAATCAATTTTTCTCACGAATAACTGAAAACACATGTTGCCAACCATAGGCATAATTTAAAATTTACAAGGTTAATGCCCTGCACAAATAACGAATCCGAACACATGGTGCGAGCGCCGCATAAGTTAAAAACAACCCCCAATTGGGTTGACGGAGAAAGGATTACGAACACTTATATTAGCCTATGGTTATTCTTAACCCTTTGCGCGCCACGATGTATTTACAAATAAACCATCCCTGGCCATAATTTCCTGGTGTTAAGTACAAGCACTGACATTGTCCGCTTGATAGAACTGTGAAAAATTATGTAACAAACTTTTTTACGTGAAATTTGTTGTGTTTTAATGAAAACAAATGCACCCATTTTTTTGGTAGTAAGATTTAATAGCACACAGGCTTCTAAAAATTACGTGAAAACATCTGAAACTGACCACAAAACCATCACGAGAATTAAAAGGACGTCATATGACGTTTGTGGCCTCCCAGAGACATTTATTGAGGACGTCATATGACGTTCGCGGCCCACGAAGGGTTAAATATTGAGCTTGTCCGGAGCTCGTTTTGTTCGCTTCGGACGACCTGTTACTATTGGAGGCTGCACTGTATCATCTACACGTGGTGAAGATGGTGCAACCTTACACTTTCTCAGTTGGCTTTCACCTTAGCGGGCTCCGACGGTTTAGCAGGAGACTGCTTTGTAAATAAAGCAGGCTCCAGGCCACCTGTGGCGCCAATATCTCGCTGGGAGGCGCTGTAGTTTTGCGACATGGCCTGATCACTGGGAATAGTGACGTCATCGGACTCGCCCACTGGCTGTGTGTGGGGTGACTTCGACTGGATTGTGCTGACACCTGGTGTCGCAACTCGAAAATTGTCAGGTGAAGTGCTTTTGATTGGTGTTAACCCCTGCCTGGCAACAGTGGAACGCCGTGTTTGGCCCACGGACTGCCGCCGACAATTTGAATGCACGTGAATCACCTGATCGTGACGTGATGCACCAACAGAATACCATTTCTTCGAAACTTAAGGGTTCTTTCGAATTAACGCCTTTAAGGTTGATTCCCACCAAAACCGGAATCTGAATCGAATCGAAAAAGTAAGGAAAAGTGCACAACTGCGCATGCTCAGACGCTTTCCGATAACTTTTCCGTTCCGTAATGCACCCGACTGCGGGTCAGCTTTTCCGATTCGTGCCGTTTCGAAGTGCATATCGGTCAGCCAATTGCCGCGCGCCTGTACGGCACGTGATACCAAGGCCACACAACCCGCTTGCTACGAAAAAAGCATGGTGGCCACCGTTTGCGTTTGAAACTTGATCGAAGAAGTTTAGCTCGGTTATTCACTGATTAAAAAGAGCAGACTGCCGCGATACTTATAAAAACAAACATTCGTGGGCCGTTATACTGCGCAGTAGGATTACATACGGACTCTACGTTTAAAATGGTGTTTAGAACCTGGAAATTAGGACATGCTACATACGGCACTACACTACGGACAAAATCATGTTATGAAAGAAGAGTGATCTTACGTACCCTACCATTTTTATTTCACATTAGTCTAAGTCACAGAAAACAAGCACGATCGGTTCTAGCTTTCTTCCACTATGTTTGTTTACAAGGCTTAGCTATTTATTAGCTGAAATAATCCAACCACTGCAGACTAGAGTGTAGGCGACGCAAGTCTACGCAAACGGGTGGGGAGAGAGACGGGGTGGGGGGGGGGTGGGAGGAGGGGCGGGTTTGTTGGCCAGCCAGTCGGGGAGTGGTTAAGCTCTAAATACCTTGAGCCGGTCAGCTAGTGCCCATTGGCTGATCGTTTTAGCCTTTCGACCTCGGTGGGAGTGGTAGTACTTTTTGTTCCGTTTTCTGTTTTCCGATTCCTTTTCCGTTCCGATTTTGGTGGGAATCAACCTGTCGGATTGCCGGATTATGTGCGTTTGGAGACGAATCTACGGCATCCACAGAATCTATAGTTGGGCGCAATTGGCCGCGATATTTTTGCATTTCTACAAGCTCTTCTGTAAGTACACTATAGATCATATGTGACAGTTTATTGTTGATAGACACCCTCGACCATAGCTTGGAGTTAGTTTAGACGATACAAGATTTTATCGCCAACTTGATAGTTAACGGACGCACGATGTTGGGTGCTTTTATCAGTTTTTGTTGATTTCTTTGTACAACGGACACAGGGTCAGGGTATAGCAAATCTGATCGGGATTTTAATTCATGGTTGAAGAATAATTTACCAGGTGTAGCTTGGGTGGTAGAACTTATCGTGATTCGTGACGATAATAAGTATGCATTTATACTTTCTTGGATTGAGGATCGGTCCCGCCGAGCAGTTTTATAGACACGTTTAGCATTCTGGACTTAAATTTCGGCTAATCCGTTAACCCACGGCGCAAAGGCCGGACCTGACAGGTGTTGGATTCCGTTCACCGTTAACCATGATTTAAACTCTTTAGAGGTCCACTGAGGGCCGTTGTCGCTAACTAAAGAATCCATCAGGCCGTATTCGGCAAAATGGTTATTCAGAATATCAATAACTTTAGCTGAAGTGGTAGTTTTCATTTTATGCACGAACGGAACTTTACTGTGTGCAACCACTAGGATTAGAAACGTAAAATTGTCCAACGGTCCTAAGAAATCAGCGTGATATCTAGAATTTGGCTTTTGTGGATACTCCCAGGTATGCTTGGGTCCTGCAGATTGAGTATCTTAAATTCTTGGCAATTAGAACAGGATTTAACTTTTCAATATCTGCGTCAATAGAAGGCCACCACACCTTAGACCTAGCCAAGCTCTTTAATTTAACAATAACAAGGTGTGAGCTGTGCAAATCTTTCAAAATTTGATGTCTCAAAGCTGTCGGCACGACGATTCTAAATCCCCCAAAAAGTGTCACTTTCAATAGAGATTTCGTTGCGGTGTGTGAAGTACGGCTGCATGTCGGGGTTACCACACACTTCAGGCCATCCGCGATTAACGTAACTGTATACTTAAGACAATAATTTGTCACGCTTGCTTTCTATAACCAAGACTTCGTTTATCACTGGTAAGTTGGAGATGGTTTCCAACGCTAGTACATTGTACTATTCTTCGGCCTCTTCAAACTCCTTGTCGTTAGGGAGTGAAAGTCTGGACAATGCGTCAGCTGTTAAATTCTGCTTGCCGAGTATGTGTTGAAAGTCATAATCATAAGCGTTAAGCATAACCGCCCAACGTTACACACGGGCTGCTGCCATCTGTGGGTTCCTTTTTTAGGGCCATATATCCACATTAAAGCCTTTTGGTCGACTTCAATATGAATTTCTGACCGTAAACGTATTCATGGAACCGTTTAACTCCCCAAGCCACACTGAGAGCTTCACGATCGAAATGACTATAGCCTTGTTCGGTTTTTAACTTCCGTGAAGCGAAAGCTATTGGTCGCGATTCACCATTAGGCATGACGTGGATAAGGCACGC
Organism: Lithobius niger; assembly: GCA_023313725.1. NCBI lineage: Eukaryota > Metazoa > Arthropoda > Chilopoda > Lithobiomorpha > Lithobiidae > Lithobius > Lithobius niger. The sequence goes on from JAHWFP010190830.1 coordinate 137,611, forward strand.
CCCCACCCCATAGGGTGAGCCATCACAAACCAGTTTGTTTTATTTATGGGTTGTAATGTACCAAAACTTTTTTGATTTGATAAATTAATTCCTTCACTTTGCTAACAGCTTGGTCACATTCAGTCCCCTATATCCACTTTACTTTAGGGCTTAACAACCGGGTAACAGGGGAAAGAATATGAGCAAGGTTAGGGATATATTTTGAGTAATGGTTCACGAATCCTAAGAAATTTTGTAGTTCATGAATACAAGTTGGATTCGGTGCGTTTATGACTGCTTCAACCACCTCAGGGAATGTGTGCAGGCCTTCAGCATTTATCATACGACACTTGTCGATCCTAAGCCTAGCCCCTGCATCCTGTAGAGCAGTTAGCAGCCGATTTAAAGATCAGTCATGCTTTTCCCTCTTTCTGCTCACGAGGATGTCATCATAAAATGGTGAACATTTGGAGATTTTACTCGTGATTTGCGTCATGACCCTTTGGAAAATTCCAGGACTGGACGCAAGACCCAGAGGTACACGTAGCCAACGAAAAAGACCCAGGGGAGTGTTTATTGTTAATGCTGCCTGCGACTCGGGATGTAATTAAATTTGCAATAAGGCATCCTTAAGATCAATAAGGCTAAATCTGTCACTGCCTGCTTAGTGCTAATTCACTAAATAATTCTGCAGCTGTGGGAACCGGATAATGGGCCACCTCCAGTTGTGGATTTACGGTGGTTCTGTAATGGCTGACTATTCTAATGTCGCCGTTAACTTTATGGACGATCACTATCGGGGGTCGACCATTCTGAGGTTGCCACTGGCTCCAGGATTCGTAAGCTAACCAGGCGCTCGATTTCCTGATTAACTGCCAAAGGGACAGGGTGAACTCTACTATACACGGGTTTTGCATTCAACTGAATCTTGGCTTTGAAGTTTTTGAATTTACCCATACTCTCACTGAAAAATTTGGGAAAACCTTTAACTATTGCATCAGTGTCAACTGGTGGAATCTTTGCTTTAATCTGTTTGACTACCTTAACTTCAGTTTGCAAATCATAGTATGGTTCAAAGGTAATCCTAATGATTAAAAGCCTATCTTTCCCAATTAATGCAGGTTTATACATTTTTGAAACTAGTGCTTCCAAGTATTCAGTTTGATCGTTGACGTTAACCTTGAGACTTGCTGTGTAAATCGTTTTCTCAGTCCCTTCGGTGTATGAGTGGATAGAATACGGACTGAACATTAAAGGACAATCCGAAAAGTATTTTTCATACCACTCAATACGTATTATTGTAGCATGTGCCCCGGAATCGAGTGCCATGTTGAGCTTAATTCCATTAAGGCAGATTGGCATAATCCATTCGTGAATTTTCAAAGAGTTAACAACTATTACGATTTTGTTTGTCATAACAGGAATTGAAAATTGCTCTGCAGCCTCGGACAGCCCTACTGTGTTATTTTGCAGACAATCTTCATCTGACTCGCACTCACTTTCCGAAGCAGACTCAGAATTTTCGGGCTCCTTATCTGACTCTACGTACATTTTAAGCCTATCCCCATGTCCATGAGACCTCTGTGAGTGGCGCTATTCGAAAGTGTCAGTTTCACGTTCAACCCTGTGGACTTTCTTTTTATAACTGTACTTCAGTTTACTTTTGGGCCTAGCCTTAAAATTTGAACTCCAACTTGGTTTTGAGTATTCTGCAGTTTTAGAAGTTTTACTGCTACTACTTTTACGACATACGGCTTTCAATCGTCCTTGAATATGACATCGGCCACAAATAAAATCCTTGTATTTATATTGGGTTTTTACGTCCCCGTTTTTTCCGCTTCAATAGCAATTTAAATATTTACTAAACTTGCTTCTTGTCTGAGCTTTTTTCGGTTTGTGAGAGACAAAGTTAACTGCTTTCGAATGGGAACGAATTACTTCTTGAACGATTTCGGCAGATTCCAAAGATAAAGCTAATGATGTTGTAGCTTTTAAAGCCAGAATCTGCTTCAGAAGTTCGCGTTGTAATGTTTCGGATTTTACACCGCCTATCAGACGATCCCTAATCATCTCGTTATTAATTTCGGTGATTTTATCAGTCACAAAGTTTAGTGAGTAATTTTAACGAAGCAATATAATCACTAATGCTTTCATCCGACTTTTGAGATCTACGGAAAAATGTTAACCGTTCAGAAACTACAGAAGGTAGAGGTTCAACATCGTCGAATATTTCTCACCTAGACGTCGTACGTCATTGAATTTGGTAATGCTGGCGAAATAACATTCAAGATTCTGTCGAACATTTTATGGCCAACCGAAGCCACTAAAAAAATCAATTTGTTCGGCTGCTGGGATTTTCTTTGCTCTAAAATAGTAGCCAATACGATTAGTTTATTTTTCCTAGGTATCGTTTTCTGCGTCGGAACTCCGCGTACAAACCGGCAGTTTTCGAAGCCATTGTAAGAGTCTTCACTTGAACTACTTACAGTTGAATTTAAGTTTAAACTTACACTGGCGCTAGCGCCCGTTTCTGTATTCAAAACAATAGCTACTACAGGAGTTTTAATCACTCACATGCCTCAGGCATAAGCCTACACTTGTAAATTAAATTACTTAATAATTTAAACACAATTCCATTTAATTTAATTAAACTGGAAGCAACTCGAGACTAAACGGATTTTTTGCTTAACTAAGCCACTAAACTACCGTAGCCTACCTAGTTTAAAACGCAAGCGCCTACAACTTAAACAATTGACTAGGCTTTAAAATTGTTTACCGTCTCACTAAACGCTTAACGAAACACAGCAGGCCTATGCGTTCGGCACAGACCAAGTTTCATCCTTTAAAAGCATAAATGCTATATTGCTAAAATTAAGCACCGGCACAAAACTAGCCTGAATAAGGGTACAGCAATAATAAATTTCAGAGAAGTAATTAAATTGCATTTTTAAATCATGGCGTTCTGCTTCTAGTGGGGTAGTGTGACACGCCAGCGCGTTGAACCGGGATACAACCATTGTACTTACTAATTACCTTTTACGAATTTACTTGCCCCCTCCAGTGCTAGTAATTAAGGTACCAATTTCAACTATTATCATCAGTACCACGAAAGTTCTTAAACCCAGTATACTTTTGAAAAAAAATTAAGCTCTGATAGTTCCACAGAGTACTAATTTCATTTGCCAAAATAAAAAAAAAATTACTTACCACAGATTAGGAGTACTCTCCATGGCTGTAGTACTCTCCATGGCTGTAGAACCTATCAAGCTAACCAAATTTAAACCTTAGTACCGCCATCGTCGCCATCTGTAATGTATGAGGGTGGCAGTCATACACTGGTGGGTTCAACTAAGGCATAGTAAGGACTAGGGAACTACTGTGCTGTAGGCTAACACTTGAAGGACTTTATTCAGTGGCTTACAAAGCTTTATATAAGGAATGTTACATGACGTGAAGTCATGTGATACTAGTATGGCAACAACATGGTATGGATAGACTGCAAGTTAACTGTGGGAGTATATTAAGGCAAGCTGTGAAAGGTTGACAATAGGACTTAAAGGGCTACCATTGTGGTGCCTCTATGATGACACCAGACACTTTTCCCACCAGTGGAGAAAACGACAAGTTTACTGTCTACACTTTAAATTTTAGCTTAAATTTTCATGGAACAAATGTTCTTATTCAGAAAGTCTCACGAAAACTGCTACGACGGTTACTTTACATGGTTGTTGCGTGAGATTCAAACTTAGCAGTTCGGAGTCTGCCCCCTACCAACTGTTCTGTCTGAATCTCCTGTGACAACCATGTGAAGTGGCCGTCACAGCATCGTTTTTGTTAAGTTCAGAAAACGGAGAACATTTCTTCGCGGAAAATTTAGTGGATGGACGGTAGACTGTTGCTTTTTTTACTCCAGTGGTGAAAAAAGTAAGCTTGTTCCCCTAAAATATCTTCAGGTTTCCACTGTTATCGTCGCTTGCTGATTTTTCATAATTTGGCGTGTGATGTGTTAATTTTCGGACGCTGTAATTTACAAGTTGCCTGAACTTATTTTTTATTCCATTGATTACATGCCTGTTTGTTTGTTATTGTTCTTCTAGTGTTACACAAGTATGGAAAATTGGTTGGACTGTGGCAGACAAGTATAGCCTCGTATGGTGGACTGTTACAAGTGAAGGTGCAATAGAAAGTTGGTTAGTCTTCTTTTTTATCGTATTTGGCATGTACGTTTTAACTTGATTTCTTTTACAGATTGAGAATGGTGTAATGTTCGGGATTGAGTGGCATCCTCCATCAGATCCAAATTTACGAGGGTCTTTAAGAAGAAAAGATCTTTTCAGCATTGAAATTTTACCGGATGGTGAAACTCAAATTTTGTGCCGTAAAGGAAACGGACTCCACAAGTGCCTCTTGCAGTTGGTTAGTTTATTACCCCGATTTTATTACCCCGATTTTAAACATTTGTTGTGAAGAAGGTATGGGCTTTGCTGAGCATCAACCTATTGCAAACACTGGACCGCCAATAATGGGACATTAGCTGAAATTTAGGAATATGCGTTAGTAATCAAATTTGGGTAAATAGGTAAGGATAAACATTGCTCAACTCCCAAAAATCGGTCGGTGACCAAGCCTTTGTTTATTTTTTATAAACCCTCCGCCACTAAATTTTTCTAGGACCTCTTTTCAATAGGTTGCTCTTTGCAATGCCAGTATCCACTGCCTGCCACATTTGGTCTTGTATCCTAAGCTGGGGCCTTAGTTCGCCCAGATTTCCTGATGCTATGGCTTTGTTATGTACTCTATGTATCATTAATACTGATAGCATTTCAGTCATGCTATGTAGTCTCGTATATGGTTATGTCCTTGAAGATAAATGGTCAATGTGGCCAGGCCTTGACAAAACCAGTCTCTTGTCAAACTCAGTTGAAGGAAGTCTCCGACAAGATGGCCGATGGTCCTTGAATCCAGAAAAACGATGGCCAAATGTACTACTTAGCCTCAACTAGTGAAAAATGGATGGTCGATGCATCACTATGGGTCTTTGGCAGGGCCGTGCCAAGGTCTGCGAATCTGGAGGGGACAAAGCTTAATTTGACGCCTCCTGTCGGGTTTGCCGCCCCCCCCCCCCCTTCCCGACTCAAACGAGTCCAGGGAAGACGAAGCAAGCAATCTGCATTAAAGACTGACCTTGTGAGGATACACAATACACTAATCTGAGAAAGAAAGACGAACTGCCCTGACTGGAACTCGAACCCAGGACTTCCCGTTTACTAGCCTGGCGCTCTAACCACTGCGCTACCGGGGCGGGTTCTGGCTACAGGCTCCATCCGAGCATTATTTATAGTGTGGAGGCCAAGAAACAACGTTTGTTTTCCCTCCTTGTTTGTCTGTTTGTGACCCCTAGGTCAACACTGAGAAACATTGAACAGCTACTTAGCTCGGCTGGAACCTGTAGCCAGAACCTGCCATGGTAGCTCAGTGGTTAGAGCGCCTGGCTAGTAAACGAGAAGTCCTGGGTTGGAGTCCCAGTTGGGGCAGTTTTTCTTTTTTTCTCAGATTAGTGTATTGTGTATCCTCACAAGGCCGGTCTTTAATGCAGACTGCTTGCTTCGTTTACTCTTTACCTTGTGATTTCTTCTTTAGTCCAGGGAAGATTCATAAACTATTAAATACACCGTACTTTTTTTTTTTTTACAAACTTTTCCTTAGATGCTCTGCACCTTTGTCTTCTTCTGCACATAATTTTTTTTGGGGGGTCCGGCCCTGTGCCCCGAGTCCTTTTGCTTTCGCTTGTCAGTGGAAAATCTGCCAATCAAATACTGCCGACCCTAACTTGCCCACTTTTTTATTTAGCTTCCTCCTTACCAAGGGTTATCAGTCATGCGGCAGGCAATGGTTGGTTTGCTACGGAATTGGGATTGGGATTTAAGGGATGGGAAGAAAATACCTGACCTTGACAACGGTTGCTGCTACTTGATGAATTCTGGTGATTTTTTTTTTTTGTTCATTATCTTTCTTTTAAATCGCTAATCAATTAAGATAGTTTTAAAAGAGAATTTTTTTTTTCTAAATTTAAACACTCGAATTTGGCCCCCTCCCCTCCCCGCCCCCTCCCTCCGTACGGCACGGCCCTGGTCCTTGGGTATCAGAAAAATAAGATGGCTGATGCCACTTGTGCAACCCCATACTTGGCCAAGTTCAAGGAAGAAGCCAGAATTGTAGGAACCGTGGGATTTATTCCAGGGCCACACAAGTCTGGCCTTTGATGTTAGTCAGTGGTTCAAGGATGCGTACTACTTTGGGTGGCGTACTACCGGGGAATTTGTTGCTGGTTACGGACTAACTCCCAAAGTGAAGCCTAAAGGGACTGCAGAGACCTTTTATATCCAATGCAGCTTCCAGCTGCCACCATAGGTGGAGCAAAGTATTTCCTATAGTATTTCCTGGCATCCCATCAGCTACCTCTGCTAACAGCTACCCCTAATGACAAGCAAGGCCTGAGCCACCTTAACCACTGATCTTCAGGGACGTAACCATTCATGAGTACATTGCATGAGTGAAATAACAATCTTAATAAGGATACGTAGGGTACATTATAAAGAGCCACGAGATCAGGAAATTTGGGCCAACTAAGTCCCCAGCATTGGCATTAAAATACAGGCTAAAAGCAAACGTGCGAGTTCTGGTACCTGGACCCTTAAGTAATTGTGCGTTGGCTGGCCAGCAAACGTTACAGCACTGAAGTTCAAGTACATGTACCTACATAACTGAAGCACAAGCCCTAGCTAAACCTATCTAGGTAAGGTAGGAAACACGTCCTTCACCTATCGCAACTTTATGTCGAAGGAGTAAACTTTGTCATTGTTGGCACAAGACTACTCTTGTTAGTCCAGTTCTGGCCAGAGCACGAATCGAAGGGTTTCGCGCCATTTTTCCTAACAAGTTAATAGTATTTGTTAGGCTAAAAATCAGATAACCAGTAGACTTGTAAAACACAGTTAAATTACAAGACTACAGAAGCAGCAATTGCTTGTGCTTAAGACATAATTTTTATTTATTTCAGATTGATGAAAACTCATTTTTCTCAAAATGCTGCGATGCTAATTACCACAAGCATCCCGGCGGAAAACCTCAAGTAAGTTTTAGTCTGGGTTACACAGCTGATTGTAGTGTGTGGTCTTGACAAGTACACCCCTTCGCAACCAGGCTTAAAATTTACTCGTGCCTAAAGAAAACAGATTAAAACATGTGGTCTAAACAAATGAACATCTATCAGCAGACAAACCAATTGTTAGCTAAATTTTTGGTCTTTGAAATCACCGGCAAGGTAGCCAACAGAGGGAAGTTAATGCATGTTCGTTATGGTGTAGCTTGCCCATGTCTCCATGACGAACGCATGTTCGTTACTGGTCGCGAAGCGGTTAAGTGTGCAATCTCCATTTATGCACTTAATGCTAGAAGATAAAGGCTGTGGCAAAGTTAGGTTATGTAATAGTTATGTGACACTGGTAAGGTTTGACCCGAAACAATGAGATTTTAGTTTGCTGTAAAATAAGCTTGCGAGCTGCAATTTTTTAAGCCTTAACTTTTTTTTCAAGTTTTAGCATCAAGTAGGGAACACTCAAAGCAAGCTGCTCTCACCCATAGAGAATTTTAGACAAATTTGTTTTGCCCTTGTTTGGGCTCGTCAGTAAAGAATACTGAGGCTGAGAGCAAATGCACCTTGCTGGGGGTAATTTAACAAGCACAAAACCGGATTGGCTTCAGTAAGCTAAAAAGAAGCAACTACTGCTTGTATGGTGCCACTTTCTACAGAATGTTAGGCACCCACATTTAGGTTTTCATAAGGTGACAAAATGGTTTCATTGGTGTGACAGAAGGTAAGTCAATCCTATCAATCCCCCTGTTGCCGAACTTTTAAAATTTCTGAACACACTCCTCTCCGAGGGACTAAAAGGCTCAATGATCCTCGTCTATCGCACAGCTCTCAATTCAGTCTTCAAAGCTGCAGGAAGCACCCAGCTACTTGACGACTACAAGAGCTCGACCTTAATCAAATCCTTCGAAATTGCGCTTCCAGCAACAAAACGTACCTTCACGGCCTGGGATCTATCCATTATCCTAAACGCACTTCTAACAGAACCCCAAGAACCATTGCTAAACAGCCCATGGCCTTCCTCACCAGCAACACCCGTTTCCGTTGCAGCGAGGTGCAAGCATTTTCAGCTGATCCAGCATACTGTGTATTTGCTCCTGACGACACTTACGTCACGCTAACACCAAGAGCTGACTTCCGAGCTAAAACACAATATCCTTGCGAGCCAACCAAGCCAATCGTTATACCAGCACTAACCCAAATCGTCGGAACAAGAACCCAAACGTCACTTTTACCTCGTTGAGCATTACGGTACTACATCATCGGGACAACCAACGAGGGCCTTCGCAAGGGAAGAAGGCAACATTTTACCCTATGAAAGAGCCTTCAGCGGAACTTCAGCCACAACCATACCAAAATGGATTCGTTAAACGATTCAAGACGCTATGACAACTCAAGATCAACTGCAATGACGACGGCATTAGAGTAACGGCACATGAGTTGAGGGCACTCACTGCAGCTTTATGACGAAATGGCGCCATCTTCACATCACATTACTTAGAGAGATGACGAAGCAAAGCAGTGGACTACATCCTCTGAGCCCCATCATAGCTGCCGAATGTGTAATCCAGCCCTCTTAAGCACTCAGAAAATAAAGACAAAGCAAGACCTCATCTCTAAAACAACTATCCTTTTCAGGGCCACCAATTACCACGAAAGAGATCCAAAACTCCTGTTTTCTGAATAAAGTACCAAGTTGGTGAAACGTTTTGGGGGAACAGCCGGCTCGTAACCCTAGGGCATAGGGTGGTGCCCGCCACCTAATTCTGATGAGGTCTTAACTGTTAAATGCAAAAATTTACAGGTTATAGTTTTTCCAGCAACAAGACAGACAATTTTGCCGGCCCTCCTGTCAGGCCGGCTGAAAATTTTCTTAAGCTTGGAAAAATACATAACCTAACCCGCCGTACCCTACTCCCTCTTGAGTCACCGCATGTCATATTGAGAGATAAAAATGATGGCCAAACGAATGCGCTTATATAGTGAGGGGCTGCGCAGAACAGATGCACAGTTGAGTTACGACGCCGACAGTTACTGAGCACCGAAAAACCTACAGGGAGACAGCATCGTTCGAGGAACTACTGCGAAAATTAATAGGTTATGTATTTTTCCAAGCAAAAAAAACAATTTTCAGCTGGCCTGGCAGAAGGGCCGGCAAAATTGTCTTTATTTGCCAAAATGTATTAACCTGTTAATTTTGCATTACATTGTCCCCAATGGAATGTCCCCTGGAGGTTTCTTCGGCTGCGCAGACGCCTGCTTGCATGTCCCACTGCGCATGCACGGCGCAGTCCTTCCTTATAAAAGCGCGCGCGCGCTTTCAGCATTCATTTTCCTCCAGAGGTGCCTACCCGTCGCCTCGTCCCTTGGTTTCACGCCTTTCGTCGGAATTTGGATTTACCGAAGATGGCTGCCGCACTCGAAGCCTCCGCTTCTCCTGCCGCTCGCCCTCATGCTCCTACTCTGCCTCTCACTCTCGGTCGTCGCTGGGTCTCGGCACTAAACCTCGCTGCCATTGGGCCTTTCCTTCCCGCATCCGCCTTCGACGCTCCTTTCATTGCCGCAGTCAGCCGAGATGAGTCACCGCTCCTCCCGCCACGTCGTTGGAGCTTTCATTGCTACAACACAATGTCCAATTGGCGAAAGACAACTACCTCGAGGCTAATAAAATCCTTCGCCAACCCGCCGCCGGCTCCCAACTCTCCCTTGGACCTTTCATCAGCTTCTTCCCGCAGGGGCCTTAGTGTTACCCGTAGTGAAGTTCACCACATCATCCGTGAAGCTCTTCAAGGGAAAACGCCGCACTTGTCCGCACTCACGATTGGGTTACGTCGACCGCTATGAAAGCCACAAATGCGGCCCTCGATCCCCACCTGACCCAGCCTACAAACGAAAGATCGCCGATCCACCGGTTGTGCCGAGGATCTTCCTGGCAAACCGACACCTGGCTCCGGCAGCTCAAAACCTGCTTTCATCGCTGCACCAACCAACGTCCTAGAAGAGAATCCACTTTCCAGACGACCTGGCTGATGATCCTACGATCCCATTAGCATCACTCCTGAAGACTGGAAGAGACAGTCCCGGACTGCTTTCTTTTCAAGCCGTCCAAACTGCTGACGCTCCCGTCATCAACATAGCACTCAAGACAGGACTTGGCTTCGCTCTCCGTGAAAAAGACGCCAAACCCCACAACCTTCTCACCCAGTCAACCACACTTCTGACTTCCCTGCCTCGCAATGGGGGTTCCCTGCTTGGGAAAGGCGACCCTCTCATCCTCGACAAAGAACCTCCGGCTCCCCGCGTCGGTTGGGAAAACTTTCTTTCGTCCACTTGGCGACGGCGTCACAAACCCCCGAAATTTCGACACTTACGCAGAATGTGAATTCCTTTGCGGGGAAGTCAAGATGGACTAAGGAACTGCCCTTTCCATCCCAAATAAAGCTGAAATTCCAATAATCCTTTTCGAAAATGACAAATGCCTCCGCCTAAGCTTACGGACAGCATCACAGGCCGACGTACTTAACACTGCCGTCAACGCACTTTTCGAGAAGCTTTCACCTGTTTCTAGCCCGGAAGAAATCTGCAACCTCTCATCCCTTATTTCACAACTCTATCAAAAACCCGGCTTTGCGACCTTTCACTCTCTCAATTGGGCAACCAGGTCCTTATTCAACAAATCCCTCCTGGTCCGGGGAAATAGCCTCAACGTCTCGACACGCCATTGACTCCGGAACCAACCAATCCAAGAGTCTGACACACTCTTCCGAGGCCTAATCCGGACTCTTGCGCCACACCTGGACATCTCCAGAAAACCTAAGCCTCATCTTCAGAACTTTTTATCAAATCGGCTCTTTCATAAGAACAGGCAACTCAACCCCCGTACTCCGACGGATAATTGGAACAACCACCAACCCGCCCAACCGCTCCAACGAAAGCTTTTCCTCTCAACCGAGACAACAGCAGCCATTTCGTGCTGACACACCACGTCCCCGTTCCGGCCAATGCAATCAACACAAGCGTGCCGCAACTCCCGATCGACGCAGCCGATACTCGTCACCATGGGACAAAAGCTCTTTTCGAAAGAACCAACAATGACGCCTTTCACCTCTCCTGCTTTCCAGTTGGTGCAAGACTCCGCCACTTCTCCCCGGCTTGGCAGAACCTCACCCGCAATGCAGAAATTCTCTCGATAATAAAACACTGATTTTGTCCGACCCTTCTGGCACAGCCTTCACTATCAGCCTTCCCACCCTGGGACTTTGCACCGCAGATTTCAGATTTCCTTTCACTCAAACTCTCAAAGTCATGAGAGAATGCCACAACCTGGGACCGGGGTTTTACAACACTATCTTCACTCGACCAAAGAAATCGGGAGGCCTACGCCTAATTTTCAACATGAAACCACTCAAGTTCATCCTCAACGACCATTTCAAGATGGAAACTCTAAAAACAATCTTTCAAACAAAACGATTGGACAGTGTTGCTCGACTTGGAGGACGCTTATCTTCACGTCCCCCTACATCCGGCATCAACCCACCTTTTTCGCTTCATCTACAACCAAAAGGTCTACGAATTCGTTTGTTTTCCCTTTGGGTTAAACTCTGCACCACGTATTTTCACCCTAGTTCTGAAACTAATTCTCGCAAACCTTCACCAGCAACAAAGCCAAGCCAACGCTTACCTGGATGACTTGAGCTCTCAACAACCCAGACCCACACAAGATTGAACTCAACAGAGACAGGACGATCTCCTTACTCAATCAACTGGGTTTCGGAGTGAACCAAGCAAAATCAAGATTGACTCAATGCTTCACCTTCCTCGGTCTCATTCAATCTACAATCGGGAAAAATCTCTCCCTCATTGGATTGCATTCAAGACCTCCTACATCACATACGCCTCTTCCGCAACCAAACAAGCTTTTCACCCCAGGAACTCTACTCCGTAATTAGGAAAATGGACACCATGGCAAGCCTCGTCCCTTACGGCCGATGGATGGTCAGGCCCCTTCACCATCACCGTATAGACAACTGGTCAATCAATCAAAATCACCCAGACAAACGGATGCCTTTCACAAAGACTTTCCCTTTAAAACTCCTTTGGTGGTCAGACATCACAAACCTCACGAAGTCAATGCCTCTCCACGAACCCCCACCCGACCGTCTCATCTTTACCGATGCATCCAAAGAAGGATGGGGAGCCCACCTAAACAACCTCGAAGTATCGGGCTGATGGCCAGCGACAAACAAGGAACGCATCAACATCCTCGAACTTCGTGCAATTCTCCTAGCTCTCCATCACTTCCTGCCACAAATTCAAAACCAAGTAATCCAGATTCAAGCCGATAACTCGACAGCCCTTGCTTACATCCGCAAGGAAGGTGGAACACAATCAAGATCCCTGTACAGCCTGACTTCTGAAATCTAAAACCTGTGTATTCCAAACATCACCCTACTCCCTCTTCATTCCGGGCAACAGGAATGTGATTGCCGACTCTGTCATGCCGGAAACCACCATCGGGCGAATGCTGCCTCAAGAAATCCATCTGCGAATATCTCAACATCTGGGGCACACCGATGCTAGACCTATTCGCCACGAAGCACAATGTCTGACTTCCCCACTACATCAGCCCAATTTCGGACGAGAATGCAATAGCAGTGGATGCCCTGACCTTCCCATGGACTAATCTGTTCGCATACCTATTTCCACCCTTCAAACTGCTACCACAGGTAGTTTAGAAAATCGAAGAAAGCCAGAGCCTATTCCTGCTAATAGCCCCGCTTTGGCCATCAGCACCATGGTTTCCATTCCTTCTAAACTTGGTAGTCGACACCCCAACAAGTCTGCCTCTTCTACCAGATTTTCTATCTCAACAGAAAGGGTCAAAACTACACCTGAATCTTGCAAACGTCAACTTACACGAGTGGCTACTATCATCAAACTCCTCAAGAAGGCTGGAATTCATTGCGAAGAGGCTGAACGCATCGCCTCAAAGGCAACCAGAGACTCAACAAACCGCGTGTACGACAGCCGCTGGTCAAAATGGATTCATTGGTGTATCACAAGGAAAACTAATCCAATCGACCCCCTCCCCTCTACCAGATCTCCTGAAATTCTTCAGTGACCTTTTTAACACAGACAAACTTAAAGGTTCAACAATCCTTGTCTACCGTTCAGCATTAAACTCTGTTTTCTAATTGCCGTTCGAAAACATCAATTACCTGATAATTTTAGCATTCTTCTCCGAACTATGCATTCTTCTCTAGAGGATTAAAGTTGAACGGCGCGCCAGCTCCGTAACCCAACCGCACTTGTGCGCATGCGCAGTTCCCCCGATATAGGCTGCAACCATAACTGATTGTCATCCTCTTTTTCTCTAGCCTGCGCAGCGAGCGCACATTCCGCTTCTCTCATCGTTTACTCTCTGTCCTGTTTTTAACAGTCCCGTTTTCTCGGTCCGATTTTTCTTTTTTCGGACAGTCAACGCACGATCGGCGGACTATGCCGTGTCTCGTTCCGGTATACCGAAGACTGTTACCGGATCCATGGCCGCTCTGCAATACAGCGTTTCCCGTCTTCAAACGGTCCGAACGTGGCTATCCTGATTTTTCCATCCGTGTTTCAATATCGCGGACAGCCAGCGCACGATCAAGCAGACAACGTCACGGCCCATTCTAACAAACGACGACTGCTATCCGTCGCCCGTCGATTCTGAGATTGTTGTCGCACACTTCAAGTTTCTCCTACGTCATCGCTCGATTCATCCTACATCATGACACGAAATGAACCTGTCTTCAAGCAACAGTCCGACTTTTGCTGTCCTGATTTTTCTATCCGAATTTCAAGATCGCGGACAGCTTGCGCACGCTCAAGCAAACGACGCCATGACTCTCTGTTGAAATGCCGACTGATTCTGCAACAAACATGGCCGCCCCACCTCGTCGCTCGTCGATCCGAATTTTTTTTGTACAGTCCGTTTTCTTATTTTCGGACAGCCATCGCACACAAGCAAACCACGCCACGAGGCTTCAAGCCAACAGTAAATCATTAACAACCAATTCAACACCAACGCAAGATCAAGACAAAGGTCCTCGCTCTCTCCAGAAAGACAATGACTGACACCGCATCGAATATGGCCGCCAAGCAACAGTCCGACTTTTGCCATCCGAATTCTGCATCCCTGTCCGGGTTTTTGCACAGTCCTTTTTTCCTATCTCCCATCACAACACCAACGCAAGAAGATCAAGACAACGTGTTTGCCACTCTGTCCTGGTTTAAATTCAACAGTCCATTTTTCTTCCCCATCCCTGTTCCGCTTTCAACAACCACTCCGATTTTTCAGACAGTCAACATAAGCTGACATTGGCTTGGCTCGCTCTAACGAAACAAAGGCTGATGCCGCATCCTAGATGGCTGCCCCACCGCCAAGTGATCCAGCGTTTCCTCCGTTTCTTTCTTTAAGCAACAGTCCAACTTTTGCTATCCTGATTTTTCAATCAGTTTCAAGACAGATGGTCATCTTCACATCACATTTATTTCTGTCCGAGATTTTTCTAGACTTGTCATCACGTTCATCCAAGAACTGACTGTCCTCTCAGTTCTATCCTCTAGCAACAGGCTGTCGGTTCTCCAGTTCCTGTCCTGATTTCATGCAATTAGATTTTCAAGATCACAAACAGCCACTGCACGCTCAAACGGACGACGCTATGACTCGTTTTAATGAAACGCCAACTGATTCTGCAGCCAATATGGCTGCCCCATCGTCTCGCAGTCAGTCACTCGTCGATCTGAATTTTGTTGCCTGTCCACCTTTTCATGTTTCTTCTTCTGAACAATCACTGTTTCCATTTGGCCAACTCATCACTTTCCTCATTTAAGAAGGCCAAGAAAAAGAAGCACTTGCACAGACCGTCTTCAAAGTAACATCGATCTGTCTGAATTTTCTCTTAATTTGTCATTACGTTCATTTAAGAACTCTGACTGTCCCTCTCACAACAAGGTTCACTTCTGTCCTCACTCAAGTACACGACTTTTGGACCGTGTCATACGACAATTCAAGTACAAGCCAACAACAGACAGGCTACCATCTTCACATTACCATTCCGACACTCAAGACTGGGTGACCAACTCGTCCTCATCGTCTCTGTCCTGTCTTCAAGCAACAGTCCGTCCTATTCTCCTGTCCCGTTCTGATTTCATGCAGTCCGTTTTTAAAGTTCTCGGTCTGTCAACGGACGCTCAAGCAGACTATGCCATGGCCCGTTCCCGAGGAACAACGACTAGTCCTACGTCAAAGATGAAAAAAGGCAAGAACAAGGAAGCATTTTTCACAGATCGCCCTCTTCAAAGACGCATCAATCTCTGTCCGAAATTCTTCTTGGTTTTTTCAGCATGCTCATCTTTGAACTCAAGCTGTCCTTCACACAAGCATCAACCTTGTACTCATCTTAAGCATACGCCATAATGGACCGTGCTGCACGTTAAATCAAGTAGGCCTACAAGTCAATAACTAACAAGCCACCTCATCATACAACCATTCCTTCACTCAGGATTCGACAACCAACTTTTGATTCCCTAACCATGTTTCTCCATTCCCATCCGAGTTTTTAATTTTCGGCCCACCATCCAAGACGGCCGTTCCTTCGTCCTGAAGCCCGTCACCTGTCGTATCTCCTCAATGTTGTGGACTACCCTTCACACGACCTGCCTTTGTTCTCAAGTCATGTACAAACATTTCTGGATCATGCTGTCCGTGATTTCAAAACAAGGCCAGCCATCCAATCTGAGAATGCCTTCATCATCACTGGATTGGGCTACACATTTCTTGTCATCTCGCAATCAACTCCAAGATTCTACAGGGAAAACAGCCTCGTTCCTCAGCTTGAAACTGAAATTGTGGATCTCACACCTCCCACACTAATTTTGCTTCCGTATCCGTTTTTAAACGACTCGCAGCTGAACACGACAACTCGTGGTCGAAGAAAAATCCCGAATAATTTTCTTACAAGCATCAAGCCATACCGTTCCCCGTTCAAGCAGACTGGACCACGCCAAAACTCAACGGAACTCCGATGTACTCGACACGCACAACGATTCTTCCCTATCCAACATCAAGGACATGGGTTCACATGTGTCATCCATGATTGTCAACACAAGACAAAGCCTCCTCATCCAAACTCTCCTTTGTCTTCACTATTCTTTCATCTCAAAGCCATCACGAGTTTTCTCCATCCTCATCCAAGTTCCTGTGCTCGGATATGACATCCTTCGTTAACCGGACTAGACCAAGCCAGGATCCAGATACTCCGAAGGAACCTTCGTCCATGATGGTGCTCCTTCACTCTTATTGCCTTTGGCTGATCTATCCTGAATCAATAAGTTCCAGGACCATCTGTTACACAACGTTCCTCTTCAGTCCACAAATCTAGAACATGCACTCACGGACCGTACCATTTGAGCTTCTCAACATCAGGCTCAACTTCCCCACTCGACACGCCTTCATCAGCCTACTGTTATTCACACCTTCTGGGCTGGATTGCAAGCTCTTCGCCATCCTCCTAACCGATACCATTGGGTCTGAATCACGAATAGCGATACTATTTTTTCCATCGCCCATCTAACCTCAACCAAGAAGTGACGCCACAACAGTCTGAATCGCTCCTTTGCATCATAAACTACAGTTGCTTCCGCTTCAGCCTGCTATCCTTCACCTACCATCATCACAGCTAATTCGGAATCTTCAAACATCTTTATTCAATTGCAGATAGCCTTTGTGCATTGAATCTGCTGAGACTAGTCACAGATAGCGGCAACGCGTTAAAATCTGACGAAAGACTGTCTCAATGGGATCTTGGCTCATGCTTTAGGAGTCCGTCATGTGGTGTCCACCACCACAGATTGACGAGGTGAACTTGAAAAATCTCAAGAGAACACCCCTAACCAATCAGCTGTCCCACACTGACAAAGACACAGCTGCTTCGTATCGTCATCTTTTGCTGCCTGCTGTCCATGACCGACATTGGTTGCAGCACCTTTGAACTTTCATCTTTTGCTGCCCACTGCTCCCTATCAACCATTTTCTGCACTCCAGCGCACAGTCGTCCTTCACCACCTGCTGTCCTAGCGGACAAAACTGCAGCTAATTGGGACTCCAATCCTTCGCTGCCTGCTGCCCCTGGACGGCATTTGTTGCAGCTCTTTGGACCTTCGTCCTTCGCAGCTGTCACCCCTCGCCAACATTCATTGCAACCTCTTTCATTGCTGCTCCTTAAACCCTTCACTGCTTGCTGTCCATCACCCTGTTTCGAGCTTCAGCAAGACACCATCAGTTTCCAGGGACCATCTTCCTGCTCTGCTGAAAGCCCCTGACTGATTACGTTCACAACTCTGCAGCAGGTCATCCAACGTTGCCTGTTTACCTCATCGACTGGCATTGCAATTTTCTGCCGCACGTCGTTTCAAGCCAACTATCCTTCAGTCATTAATCTATCAACTCCACTGCTCAGCTCAACACGATTCAAAAGCCTTTCCCAAAACAGCCACAGCATGACCACTGCTCAACAGCTCCGCTACCATCCAGATTCATCTGCCTTCTGTCCTTCACTAACTACCTATCGCCCGAGGACCTTAATAGGGCAATCCAGATAATTGCCAGTCGTCGGAAGGTCTGCAACATTGCAGTTCTTCGACGATTGTTATTTGAAACTCTCCCAATATACAACATCACCAGACGCCCACCTTGGTAAAACCTTGTTTTCAAGGGAACTACCGCTGCAGAACAATCCCAATTTGTAAGTCTGCACAACATATCCGTTACAATAACCTTCATGGTTTTGATCCCACGAAGACACTGAACTTTCATCAAAAACTACACCAATGAAACTTCACCAGAAAGAATTGCCAAAACTCAGGTAACCTTCCCCTTAACCTCACGGTCTTTGCCTGGGTATCGTTACACAAAGTTCCCAAGAAGATCACCCTAGGCCAACCCGTCAGGTAGTACACACCACCTGTGTTGACGAGGTCTGGGTGACTGCTAAAATTATCAGGTAATTGAGGTATTCGAACGGCAATTAGAAAGCCCATTTTGCCGGCCCTCCTGTCAGGCCGGCTGAAAATGGTTTCTATTGCCTAAACGAAAACATACATTGTAAACCTTCACCCGCCCTACCTCCCTTCTGGAGTCACCACCTGACGAAACAGAGGAAAATAAGATGACAATCAGTTGTGGTTGCAGCCTATATCGGGGGGAACTCCGCATGCGCACAAGTGCGGTTGGGTTACGAAGCTGTCGTGCCGTTTAACTTTAATCCTCTCAAGAAGAATGCATACTTCGGAGAAGAATGCTAAAATTATCAGGTAATGTATGTTTTCGTTTAGGCAATAGAATCCATTTTCAGCCGGCCTGGCAGGAGGGCTGGCAAAATGGGCTTTTAAAGCAGCAAACAAAACAAAAACTACTTGACGTTTACTGCATCTAGGCATTACTACGCTCCTTCGAAAACGAACGTCCAACAACTAGACGAACCGTAACCAATTGGGATCTATTCGTCTTACAATCCCTTATGGAAGAGCCATATGAACCCATGCTAGACAGTTCACTTCACCTCGTGACCCGGAAAACTGTCTTCCTCGTAACCCTGGCAGCAAGCCTCAGATGTTCCGAAATCCAAGCCCTCTCGGCTGACCCAGCCTACTGCATTTTTGGACCCAACTTCTCTGTCACTCTTCATCCAAGAGCAATGTTCAGAGCTAAAATACAAAAATCTTCTGAACCATCAAAACTGATCACGTTCCCAGCCCTTTCAAACATCGTAGGCAATGAACCGGAACGCCTCCTCTGCCCCTTTAGAGCACTACGGTTCTATCTAGCCTGAACACAACACGAATACACCCGCAAGGGAAGAAACCAACTTTTCCTTCCTGTTGTCCCCCAGACCGGCGAAACCTCCGCCTCAATGATATCCCGCTGGATCAAAAAGACAATCAAAGCGGTTTATGACAAGGCATGAGGTTGACGGGACATGAAGTCAGAGCAATCTCCACATTGTGGGCCCACCACAACGCCACTCCAATCTAAGAGATCCTGGCAGCATCCTCCTGGCGTCACCAATCAGCCTTCACCTCCCACTACCTGAGGGATATGGCAAGAGAAGAACAAGGACTACACCGACTGGGACCAATCGTCGCAGCCAGAACCGTGGTCAAACACCCTTAAACACTCGGAACAGCAGAAGCAAGCCATCCATGAAGGACGCAAGCCCATCCAGTTGGAAGCAAGATCCACAAACAACTGTTCTTTTCAGGTCCACCAATCCCTACGAAAGAGATCCAAATTCCTGTTTCCTCACTGTTCTGAATAAAGTGCGAAATTTTTCTCTTCCAGATAAAAATTTTTTTGTGGAAAAGCCTGCTTGCATCCTGGGGCGCCCGTCCAGGCGGTGCCTGCCACCTGTCTTTGACGAGTTCTCCTGTTAATGCAAAATTAACAGGTTAATGTTTTAGCAAATAAGTACGAACATTTTGCCAGCCCCCAACCAGGCTGGTTAAAAATGGTTTCGTCAAAACGTAAAAACGAATTTAACTTCAGTTCGCTCACTTTCACTTCG
>JAHWFP010190830.1:162347-186824 GCA_023313725.1 Lithobius niger
CGAAGTGAAAGTGAGCGAACTGAAGTTAAATTCGTTTTTACGTTTTGTTGAATTTGGCGTTTCACAGTATAATGTTCCATAACGACGTTTTTAAATGGTTTCGTTTTGCCTAAAACATGCTTAACCTAATCCCGCCCTACCTCCCCTCTCGAGTCACCGCCTGACATATTGAGAGGAAAATAAACGCCGAAAGCCTCGCGCTCTCGCTTTTAAAAGGGAGGACTGCGCTGCGTATGCGCAGTGGGACATGCAAGCATGCGTCTGCGCAACCGAAGAAACCTCCAGGGGACATTCCATTGGGAACAATGTAATGCAAAATTAACAGGTCAAGTATGTTTTAGGCAAAAAGAAACCATTTTTAGCCGGCCTGGCTGGGGGCCGGCAAACTTGTCTTTTTCCTCACCATGCCTAGGTTTCGTTCCTACACACAGCTTCCCTGCTGGTCAGTGCTGAGATGCTGAAAGCCAAGAAGGCAAGACAAGTTGGGAACCAGCCTCCTGGGGCTCTACGCCGAGACTGGGATAACCGGCCTTGTGTGTTCGTCACATACCTCCCAGGCAGGAGCAAGGCATCAATCGTGTTCTATCCAGCCAATGGGTGAAATGCTTCCACAAGTTCCCTACCCTCTACAACTGAACAAATTGCTCCATAGGAAGAATGAGGCTTCTGTACACCCGAACATAACCCCCTAACCACCAGGTTCCCCACCCCCTCCTCCCCGACCCGCTGTGACCGGACCCACCCTCGCACTAAAGCGCGGTGCACTCTCAACTCCTGGCTCCAAATGCTAGGCTCACCTATGAGCGCGTGAATCCCTGGTCATCAACGGATTTTCGAGGAAACAAGTTCCATTCCTGAACTTCACTGGGGCTAACATGAACTGCAATGATCCATATGTTACATCCAGACTGGACGAGACCGGAATGTAGATAGTGGCCGAACCGGCAGCACTGTGTTTAAAATCCGTGAAGAGAACAGATGGAGTTATGACTTTCTGTGCGTTTTGTCGCGTGTGCTTCTGATGAAGGTGAACGGTTGGGAATTTCACCGAAAATTCAAGTGGATCTAAAACTAAACTGTTTTTTGTCCTCATTGTGGGAAATGCGTGAAACGTGTGTTAACGATTGTTTAGTATATTTATGTCATGTTTGTTCGTTACCAATACAACAGGCTTCTGCCAGTTTTCAGGATTGGCGATATTCATCATTGGGGTTCTTTGTGGTTGAAAGTGCTGGATCGCGAAGGATTTGAGCCCTTTGAGGTGGTATTTACTAAAATAGTTGGATTGAAGGGGATTCTTAGCATCAGCCCACTAGATGTGGTCTTTGTGGTATCTCAAAAAAAATATCACCAACAGGATAGCCATGCACTTAAGATACGAAGACCACGTCATCGAGTGGATTGATGGTATGATACTCCTTCAATCCAACTCTTTCTTAAATCTCACCTCAGAGGGGTCTAACACCTAACGATTCAACATTTTCAGGCGCAAAGAGCTGCACTGATGAACATCTCCAACCCTGCTTTTGGGAAGATTGACCAACCGGTAGCACTCATCTTAACCTCAGACATCAACCGCCTGTGGACGAAACAACTAAACTACCATATACATTTCAGTGGTGCGAGTGGTGCCTCTGGTGGTATAACTCAATGGGATTAAGTAATTAAAGGGAATTTGGTCAATGTGGTCGACGCACCATATTTTGTTAATGGCTTGATAGGCAGATTTTTTGGGCAGTTTAGATTATTAGTAAGGACATGTAATTTCTGCGATTTTGCGAAAGTGCAAATTTTGCAACTTTTTATTTGAGTTATAAAAATTATTCTTGATTGTGGTAAGTAAACAATCACTAACGGAAACAAAAACACCAAATTAATTGTCGCAAAATGTCACAAATTTCCAAAAATAGCGCAAAATTTACCGCAACAATGGCTTCATTTTTCATGAAATAAATTTAATGAAAAGCAAGCCAAAGTAATTGACAACTAGCTACTGAAACAAAATTCCGGAGCAGTTCTCACCGAAACAATACTCGGGTGAATGTGCACAAAACAATGCTGCTAGAGCAAGGTAGCCGTAAGCGAGCAGTCTATCATCACCAGCCATGTACGTGGTGCGTATTTATGTTACGAAGATGGGCTGCAATTGTGGCCCATATTTGCGTGCTCCAGTAGAATTTTTGTTATAAATTTCGCCAATATATGAGCCAAGGGGATGCCGTTGTTGAATTCAGTTGCCATATCCTTCACTACAAAATTGCACCGAAATCTGCAAAATTGCACCTCCATCGCAGCAAAACTCACCGCAAAATTGTGCCTAGTGTTATCGCAGAAATTGCATGTCCTTAATCGTTAGTGAAATTCTTGGTTGTCAAGAAAATAAAAAATCGAATGGGTACCCTAGTCCTCTAATGCATCGCCATTAAAAAACAAAGAAACAAATAGCATTTTTAGGGGAGCATACTAATCCATGCTACAAATGATTCCAGAACCACCTACTAAAAGTGGAAGTGATGCTTCCACAACAAGTGCTTTAATAGTTTTAAAAATACATTGTACAACAAACTGAAATGCTGTTTTAATTGATTTGCCTTTTTAGAAGGTTTAAAGGTTAACTACAAATTACAACTGTTTGCAGAATATCTGAAAAATACAACTGAATATTCAACTGAGGCTGTTGCTCATTGTTGCGTATTTTTTTTTAACGCATATTACAATTAGTTGTTGTTTTTCCTTAGGAATTTATAGAATGGCTGCAGGAAGAAAGTAGCTTTGTCCATCGCCTCGATCCTCATCTGAAAGAGTTGTCTCTCATGAAGTTTCTAATGATAAGAGAATTTGAGTAAGTTATAAATATTCAGTTTGATTAGGTATCGGTTGTGGAGCAGTGGTAAGAATAAAAATGATTATTCTACCAGAGAACTTGTTCTCGCAGGAGAATCGAAATTTTCAGCAGAATCCGACGAAACTGTTACCTATTTTAAACAAAATGGGATATCCCTCTTGCTGTTGGCACCCGTCATCTAACCTAATTTGCATACAATTCAACTCCAATTTATGCAAATTTTATGTCACCTGACCCCACTCACCACTCCCTGTACTGCCCTATTCCAATCCACTGTCTTTGCAGCTGAGCCACAAGAGCGCCAGGGAGGCGGGCTGGGAGTGAAGGTTCGGTAAGTTTCGTCGGATTCTACTCTTGAGAACTTCGATTCTCCTGCGAGAACAAGTTCTTTGGTATAATCATCATTTCTCATTCGCAGACTCTAACTCACTGTGTTACCTATTTTATACAAAATGGGATCTTCATTAAAAAACGTGGCGCTCGGCCAGCTTCTACCTTGTCAACCAAGGTGACGTGCAACCTGCCCTCATAGCAGGTGCGCGCCATTCCTGCCAAACATGTGGGCCCCCCCCCCCCCCTGCACGAACGTCCACTACCTGGCGACGTCTGATGAAGACGTCTCTTTTTCGTTGGCCAACGCCCTCGCCGCGACCGGAGTTCAACACAACCTGATCTTCCTAGCCACTCGGACACCACGTGTGGCCCGACTGGGCCCCTCTGCTCGGTCTCCCGTGTCTAGCACGGCCAAGCAACCAGGCCGAAGAATACAGCATCAATCTCCTGGCCCCTCGCTGCTACACCTTTCCAACTGCCCGGAATGCTTTCTTGCACCATTCTGGCCATGGTACCTGTGAAACAAAAAGGCCACCTTCATCATCCAGCGAGTTGCCATACTACCGACTACACGCAGTGTACCCACTTATCTGCACCGTACCTACGATGCCCTCTGGTGCCAAGTCGCCTCACCAGGCCAACTAGGTAGTACAGACCCCACGTCTGACCCCATCCAGGTTCTGTGGAAGCCACCTCATCAGCATCCTGCCCAGTGCCGGGTCACACGTGCACCTCCAACCGTTTACGAAAAAATCCCCCGCAGCCGATCCGTGTCGCAAAACACAATCCGTGTCTGTCTATTATGCCCTCAGTCGCCTATGGAAAAAAATAACTACTGCCTCTACTCCTACTCCCTACACGCACAACTTTCCCCGAAACACTGCCCCCCCTCCCCTCCCCCCCCACCCATCACGCAGGCACCCAACTCCCGGATCTAGGCCCATTTCTCAGTTCCATTATCCATCAGCCCTACGCCTTGGCTCCTCTAGCCATTCTACCTGCAAGGAGAATTTATCAGGAATGCTTTAAACACCACCCATACTGAAATGGCAAATCCAATCCACATCAAAAACCTGAAGGCTGGGTTTTGGGAGGGTGGGGGACACGGGCGGGCCAACTCGCACTCCTCTAAATTTTGAGAATTATCAGTTCGCTATATAACCACACAACTAGGGTGTAGCCACTCACAACCGGGGCATCGGACGAACGTCTAACTGGAAAATCGTCGAATGGGATAATTGTCTAATACCTGCATAAATAAAAAAAATCGGGGAAATCGTCTAAACGGAGTATCGTATAATGGAAAATCATCTAAACGGAATATCATGTAATGGATAATCGTATAATAGATAAACGTCTAACTGCGGTTTCTGATGTTATATGTATAGCCGCAGCGAGTGCGGTAGCGCGAGCGAGGCAGGGACATTAGACGATTTTCCATTATACGAATTTCCTGTAAGATGACTTTCCGTTATACTGTTATACGGTATACGTTCTTCCAATTATGCTATTTTCCAGTTATACGATTATCCCTCGCCTCCTCACAACCTGTACAAGATAAGACTTAAGGCCAAGTACCCTGCCACCATAGTTTGGTAGCGATTATTCACGCCACATTAAACAAATCGGTTTTAACCCAGATCTAACCACTGCCCGTCTGAACCTGTTAAAGCAGCGTACTGACAAGCCTCACTTCATTAGTCTATCTCCATGACACCTATAAACTCGTATGCACAGTAACGCCCACAGCTAACCTCTGATTTACTTATCAGATCACACAAGCGTCTTAATATTTCGCAATGCGTGGGGCACGTCTCAATGTGAACAGCGCCCTGCAGCGCAACATCTCTCACCACAAGAAACATGTATTTCTCATTCTTTATATAGGCCAGTGTCATTTATTTATTTACGCAAATAGCCGCAACGTCCCGCTGGCCTTAAAATAACCTGACCACCATCGTGGTCGCGTCCATCCTTGACTAAAAATTCAGTCACGAAGCACTTCAGACAAAATACATTCATTCATTCATTCATACTATTGCAGAAAAGGCTTAGTCCGGTAGGACTGCCAACGTTTATCGTAGTACGAGACCGATCGGTTCGTATCCAGTGCTCTTAAGCCTAATCGTTACCATGTTTCTAGGCCTAAACCTCACTAGGCCGCGCAGGGCACACCTGCCTCTGCAACCGGCGTTGTTTACCAACAGAACACTACCTATCGCACGTAAACAATCATTGTCACTTACAGTTAGGCCAGACATTGAATGTCCCATTTTTCTTTAAATCAAGTGCACGAACTCGGCCTTCTACAAAATTTAGTTCCAGTTGTACAATTAGTTCCAGCCAATGCCATCACCAATCCACTTCCCTTCGGCCGTCAGATGGAACAACACACAGTGGTCTCACACCGTCACTGTCTGTCCATCACTGCCCTACTCCCACGGAGCAGCAGGAAACATGGCCTCGTCTGCCATGCACGGCGTTCTATCGCTCATAGTTCATGCCGACGCCATTCCAAGTATTAGGTTTTTAAGAACTTATTTGTACGCCACATCTTTATCCCAGCGCTATCGCATAACGCTCGACGAGTTATTGTGTAACTCTGGAGTTATCACATAACTCTCAAGGCATCTTCGAAACTCATTTATATGCCACAACACCTCTGCCTTTTCATTCTTAAGGCGTACAACATCACCGGGTTATCGTGTAACCTCGAGGGTATCGTGTACCCTTTTCTCTCCATGTTCATAGTTATCGCTTTATCTCTTCACATTCTCGTACGTATTTCGACTAACTCTTTATAATTCTCACTCTCGGGCCTCGCTTGCCCCATTTCTCAACACTTCTCAACTCGGCACCTCTACGGCGACCGCATGTTTAATTCGCATTTCCACTTGCGAAACGCTTATTCGCTAAAAACAGGCCTTCCTGTTTTTAGTACTCGCCACATTCCGCCGTCAATCTAAGTTACTGTAAGGCGGCCAAGATTAGAAATCTATTAAAATTAAGGCGGCTAAGATAAAATCGTTAGTGTTCCTCAGAACAAATCAATTTGTTAAACTTACGGCGTATTCAGCAACTCTCCCAGTTTTCCAAAAGCACTGCTAGACGGAAATGCACCATCACCCGAATTGGTAGCACCGATTCACAAAACGCGTCCGACGTGTGCCTTGGCAAAAGAGACCGTGGATTGTAATACGGCAATAGAGGGAGGGGTGAGTGGGGTCAGGTGACGTAAAATTTGCATAAATTGTAGTTGAATTGTATGCAAATTCAGTTATACGATGGGGGCCAACTGCAAGAGGGGTATTCCATTTTGTATAAAATAGGTAACAGTGAGTCGGAGTCTGCGAATGAGAACTTAAAATACGTAAGAGCCATTGTTTTCAAATAACCTAAAACAGATTTTTTGGCAGTACTGCAATTATGTTTATAAATTGTAGGGATCGACCGGATACCATTTTGCCGGATCCGGATCGGTTCCGGATAATTTGGTGTCGGTGCCGGATCGATTCCGGAGCCGTACCGGATACCGGGTAATTCACACACAAAAACGAAAAAAGATGTTTGTTTTTCCGTTATAAGTTGCAGCTATGGTGTTAATTTTCGCTTTGTTTCACATATATTTCTTACATTAAACACGTAGAAGTCTTAGGCTATTATGAGTACCAGCATAGTATAATTGCAAGTAAGCTGCAGAACTGTTTTTGCAATGTTGCTATTTAAAATAGTCAAACAAAGCACTTATTAATCAGTCGGGAAACATTTTTCTAGTTGATTAGCCTACTGCTTCATTTCGAAAAATAATTTGCAAAATTTTGCAATATTTGTGAAACCAGTATGTAGTCCATGCATTTATTTTAGATTAAAATTATTGAATTTTGGTTGTATTAAAAAAAATCAAAATCACTACAGGTCTTTTATTTATAGCGTTTTTAAATTGCTTTCGTTCCGTTTTGTATTGCGCACAGCAGGGGTGCAGAATATGCCAGAACGCTAGAACGAGGTTTGCGGGAAATTTCAGAGAACTGAGGAAATTCACTGAAAAATGGCTTGCCTACATAGTATAAGGCTGTGGATATTTGAAAAATCTGTAAGAAAATTTTGTGGGAAATTTTGCCCAGTAAGAATTTTCTGCACCCCTGGCGCACAGTATAACAAAGACCGAAAGCAAAAAAAAAAAAGAACGAAACCAACATGAAAAAAAGCTGTATTTTTTTTTCATTTTATGAACAAAACTGTCTCGACTCTTGCAACAAGAATGGAAGTCATCTTTGGTCATCATGCTATTATTTCTTGCTAGTTTTTGATGTTTTACTTTTTGAATTTAACCCCTTAGCGTCCTAGGGCTGGTACTTTCCGGTTTTTTAGTTATCCGTTTAACCGGTTTTTTTTCCGGTCGGTTACACGAAAACCGTTTTTCGTTTTCAGCAAAAAATACAGCCAAAAAAACTTCACCCCT
Source organism: Lithobius niger (assembly GCA_023313725.1). Classification (NCBI taxonomy): domain Eukaryota; kingdom Metazoa; phylum Arthropoda; class Chilopoda; order Lithobiomorpha; family Lithobiidae; genus Lithobius; species Lithobius niger. The sequence continues at coordinate 169,988 of JAHWFP010190830.1, forward strand.
GTGTAATAGATTATTAAAAAACAAAGCCGAAAAAAAAGTATGATTTAGGCCTTGGGAAGACAAACACAATTATTGACTACATGTTGCATATTAAAATTTTAACTAGAAGAAAGATGACGTTGATAAATTTAAGTACTTACCTTATCAAAAATTTTGACTTTATGTAGCTTTAAAATTTCTACAATATGGCTTAGGCCTATTTACGACAACGTAAGCCAAAAACAAAACAACAAAATTTAACGTTTTCGTTAATGTTCCATTCATTTCAAATTATGAGCCAGAAAAATTAGCATGTTTTGCGTTTTCGGGTAGCAACGCATTTCGTTTACGTGTTATGATGCCGCTTCCCTGCCGTTCGCGCTAGGTATAGACAAGTCCACTTCTCCATGACGCGGGGAGGGCAGATGCTGGCCAGCTTGTCTTTAGCTGCCTCGTGTACGCGCTGGCGATCAGGAGTTTCTTTCAAAAAATGTAAGCAGCTTCGATGGGACAACAAGCCGATGCGGATTATTTGTAAATAAGCTGCCCCCTACCCACCCCGGTTTTCTACTTTCACTGATTTTGAGTGTTTGGGTTAGTAGGCCTAAATGATGACACTTGGCTATTTTTGGCTCGTTCACCGCGGGTTTGAATGGTGCACGCAGCAAACGTTTTTCGGATATGGGTTTTATAATCCGTGTAACCGAACGTGGAACGGTTTTCGGTTAACCGTGTAACCGATCCCAGCCCTAGTCCAAACCACGATTTATCGTCACTTCAAAACCATTTATAAACTTCCGACGTACACTCGAGTCAAAGCCCCGTTTGCAAAGAAAAACTGCCATTGCATACAACTGAGGTGTAATTCGACTGAATTGGGTACTATGGCACGCCTATTTTGGATTTATTTTATTTAATATCTTTTAATTACCTCAATTGATGTTTTTGTTGGCGCGTCATTGAAATTGACATGAAATTGCTTTTGTTTGCTAAAACTAGACCTTGGTTCAAGGTGTAACGCAACAAACGGCTGCCATCTTGGTCGCGTTGAAAAGCCGTGGGAGCCAGTCGCAAGTGATGTCACGCGAAGCTAGTCAAGGTTACAGCCATTGCAGCTAGCAGGTGTGCTTCTATTGGCGGACAGCCGACTTGGAGTGAGAACGCGATGGCAGCCATAAACGGATTGCTTTCAACGATAGCGAATATAAATTAGGAAATAAAACAACTTTAAACTACTCCTACGGTATTAAAAACTTTAAAAAAGGATTTTGTAAGCCGTAAACAACGCTGTAATGGAAGAATAACCAGAGGAGGATTCGTTTCAAGGTCTCCCATGTACTGCAACGGAAGGTGAATATTTTCGTAAGCGCATTTACGTAGTCGAACTTCGACTTTTTTTTTAGTTATGAAAACCTAATACGATTATCCCAAGTATATTTTTGTGCAATAATTTACACTGTAATTATTACATTTGCAATTTTTTATACCCGTAGATCGCTTAGTTATTTTACTAAGATTTATTTTACCGAGGCATGCAACATGTTTACGGCGACATGTTTTGGTTGTGTTGCAACCGGTATTCGGCTCAATATAATTGCCGGATCCGGATCTCGCCGGATACCGCATTATCCGGACTCGGTCGATCCCTAATAAATTGTGCGTTAGTTGCTAGATGTAAGAAGGTGTTTATTAAAATTTATTATTTTGTTTTTAGTTCTCCATTTATACTTCTCGTTAGTTTTTCTTTTTATAATAACACGAAAAAAACCGCAGAGCCAGAGGCTCGTACCAGCATAAGAAAGGCAACTTCAGACGTGGGGTTTAGCTGCGTTAATCTTGTCCACTGCAGCCTTTTAAGTTCAGTTCCACCGCTAGCCACGTTGGCTGCCCAGTAGTAGAAAATGTTTGATCAGTATGCAGCGAACATAATGAACTTCCACAAATCTGCAGGGTAACTGTTAAAAGCAGTACTTCAGGTACTTCTTTTTTTTTTTTTTTTAATACAGTACAGACTTGTTTACACGGCCAGTTTTTGAGCCCCGACCGTTTGACCTGCTGTGGGACTTAGCCAGAGTATTGCGCATTACGCTTATTGCAGACACTGAGCACAACGCCTTAGATTGTTGTTTTTTCGTACAGGATGATAGTATGGTAAAATTGTATACTTTTATGTTCAATCTAGAAAATTGACTTTTAACTGTTTTATTTATCACTTAAGTCAATTTTCTGCCAATGATAAAATTTACAGGTTTACTTTACGGTATATAATACAATGGACAACTAGCCAATTGTCCAAGGTAACCAGTCCAACTACTTAAAACATGGTAGACAACTTGCATTTGCAGTAAGGGGTGCCAAACAATGATATCCCCCTCCCCAGAGTAAACTAAGCATGATAGGAATAAAATGAAAGTACCAATAGGTAGCCCTTTTTATTGTGGGTTTGAACTCAAAAGCTCAATATTCAGTGTTCACTCCATTGGCTTCACGAACAGCTTGAAGACGAGGAGGGTAGGAAGGCAAAAGTGACTTAAAAAGACCCTTGTTGAACTCCATTTTCTGAATGTGTGTGAAAATTTTGGATCCATCTTGAAGGACAATGTTGAAAAACGGATGTTTTCCGAACCTCTAGCAACTTGATTTAGTCTTAGTACGATAGAGGAGCACATTGATGCTGTGCTTCGGGAAATGGGAGTTTAACGCAGATGTGGAGTGCGGTGCAGTGCAGTATCTTCCAGGGGAAGCCGTTGCGTGTTTTGTTTTTTAATAGCTCCGCTCACAGGGTGCGCATGAACTTGTGGTTGGGCGTAAAATGCACATGGGGATGAGCCCTACCTTAAAACCAAGTGTCATGATTCCGACACTGCTGGTTTTTGAGTTATCAAATAACCGCACGGCCGTAACCAACACGGATCTTTGAGTCACTTTTGTTGTCCTACCCTGCTCGTCATCAAGCGGTTTGTGACGCCAATGGAGTGAACACTGAATATTGAGCTTGTGAGTTTAAACCCACAATAAAATGGGCTACCTATTGGTACTTTCATTTTTTTCCTATCATGCTTAATTTATTCTGGGGAGGGGGGGGCTATCATTGTTTGGAACCCTGTAGTTCTAGAAATTGCTTTTAAAATTAAATGTTTGGTAATTTTGTTTGGAGCGCTGACATTACTGTCAATAGTATGATGCTCCAAACTTCGATATTAGGGCAGCTTTCAAAAATTTCTTGGTATTTTTATATTCAGTTGGTGGGCCGTTCAGGAGAATGAAAACTCTTACATACTGTGTCCACTTCAGTCACTCCCATCAAAGCCTCACATCGTCATTTCATAAGTACGGTGCGAATGTTTTGAATAAAGGGTTTGGACGGAGGAGAAATAAACCACCCGCGTTTTCGATCTGCAGGAACGGGGAAAAACCTGCGACGTACGGTACCCGTCACCGTCTTTCTGCTACTGGGATTGGCGATAAGTGCATGCCACAGGTTGATAACCCGGTGTGCAAAGTCGTTGTGTGGCACTTCCAACCTGATGTGACTCGTGGTAAATTTCTGTGGACGCCCACGAGTCACAGAATCTGAAGGGGTAAATAATAATCTGATTCAACCTGACCCCTCCTTGGATTTATGCAGGATTTGTGCTGCTCTACGCACGTTAGGCTCATTGGCCGAAGCTGTAATACTATCTACTAATGATCTAGTTGCATGGTTTGCAGCCTGGGTCACATGACTTTTTCTTACATTCTTCAGTTCTCTCATCGTGCGATCTTACTGTTAGTTATAGGATCCCTTCCCTGCCATACGGGCACCTTGTAAAAACCCGTCGTGTTGCGTCATTTCCTTGGTAATGTATGCAAATTGCCTCAGTTCTGCTCCTACTTCCTCCCCAACCTGCCCCATCCCTACTCTTCACTCTTTCTTGCTGCTAGCGCGTATGGTCGTTGAGGCGAGTGTTTTTGGTTGTCAACAGCATTGGTTTTCCTGTTACAAAAAGGATGTCAGCCTTGGTAGAGTGTTGGCATTGTCGAGTTGGGCTGCTTGGTTTTTTATGCTGACAGGAACGGAGATGACCGGTGTTGAGACAGCTTGTTCGTCCGGCAACGATGCAAGAGGGTGCCTCACGAGGCTAGTGATTATTGCGATGCTGGTGTGTGGTTGAATGGAGTGAAAAGGAAATGGAGTAAGAGCGATAATGTTCACTGCGTAAGTGGCCGTAACATAGACGTTATGTAGTCAGGCATGGGTGCCTTTGCTGTGTGCGATGTGGGGAAAAGGACCCGAGAGAAAGTGAAACCACGTGGTGGTTAGTGCAATAGTACCGTACACGTTGGTAAAATTCCATGAATGTATTTTGTGAGGCGTACGAGAAGGTGACACCGCGTGTTTTTACAAATAAGGACGACTTGAAGTAAGGCGGGTACTATTGGGAGGTGTGTAAAACGCAAATCAAAGAAAAACGGCGAGATCCAATAAAACGTGAAGTTAAGAATGGCCCGGAGTGTGTCTGTGTGGTAAGCGCGAATATTAGCTGACCAAGAGGGAGAGTGGGCGGCTATTGGTGCCTCTACTGTGGGCTTTGTGGATGATACGAGGCACAGGGTTAGGCTTGTGAGGGTTCCTCTCCTGTGAAGGATGCGTGGCCGGGCTTTCCCAAGGTAGACATTGTTTCGGCATTGAGCCTAAATTGTATGAAATGCTGTAGCAAAGAGGAATTGAAATAGTTCCGAATGGATCAATTGGATTTCTTTCCCAGGTTTTCTCGGGTCTCTAAGCCAGACGGTTAGCTGCGTATGGTTTTATTTGAAACTTTTGAATGACCGTGCACGTCATGCTCTGTTACTTGGATACTTTGCTCATTATGGTACGGAATTTGCAACAGAATTGGTTGATGGCGAAAGTGGACTTATCGCAGGCTTATTTTTGCGATACCAGTGGCACCAAGCTCCCGTAGATATTTAACGTTTGCGTGGAAAGGTGTACTGTACCAATTTCGGTTCTACCATTTGGCTTCGGCATCGTACATTTTCATGGGCCTCGTAAGATTGTACGCAGATTTTTACGGCAAAATGGGATGCTGGTGTTTAACTATTTGGGTGATTTTGGAATTTATTTACTCATTGTGACACCCAATATAATTTTCAGTGAAATACATGGAAGTCCTTGTTACTGTCACCTTCAGGCAGGCTCATGTAACAGTCCACCAACAATCGTACATATTTACATGCGGGAGAGAAGATCGTTACGTTTCACTACATTTGTCCTCAGTTTCACGGGTCACCGGAGTCTTGAGCTTTACATCTCAGTCGGCCTACGAGGCATGCTGTCAGACGTATTATGTTGCTAATATGGGTGTCACCATTTGGGCAATGTTGGGGTAGGAAGGATTTCACCGAAAATTTGCCTTGGTAGAAAGTTTTCTATGAAGATTTTGGTTGTCACAACGAGAGTAAGTAAATTTCGAAAAAGCTAAAGTAGACTTTTCCTCGATGTTTTCATGATTTCGCAATCTTGGGGTTATCTGACGACTAAGTGCGCAGGGATGTGTGTAGTATATTGGGTACGTTACTTGGGGGGGGGGGGGGGGGGGGTGGTCATTTTTTGATTGCTCCGCTCACAGGGTGCGCAGGGAGACTGTGATTTGCCCCGAATCTTGAGAAAAGCATTTTGTAGCCCTTTAGCAGCTCGCCGTTTCTCAGAATGGAAATTGACCTATTGCATGCGGTTTGGTACTACCGACCCGTAAGCAGCAGAGACTGCTAGGCTTAGTTTGTAGGCTACTGGGGGCCGGTAAACTACATATGTACATAGTTAGTCTGAAAACTTATCCTGGCTTTGTACTCAACTGTTTTTGTTTTTACTACTAGCCTAAAATACTTACCTGTATTTTATATATGCTTTACATTCTGGAAATGCTTCCCGTCCCAATCATGAAATTTAACTCTCCCGGTCACTGCAATGGCACCCCCTGGGGTTCATGACCACCGTCAGGTGGCGCCCCGTTCCCGCTATTAATCAGTTTGTTTTGGGACGCGACTGTTGAGTCGCCATTATTCGTTTCTCTCATGGAAAATACGAAGAAGCTTGCATCTTGCCCTGGGAGGGGCGGCCAAAAGTGTGGGAGAAGATTGAACAAAGACGAACCACACTCGATGTGCAGGAGATGCAGGGTATGCAATTTTGAAAGTTATAAATGTGCTGAACTTTGTTTGACCATGGACCCCAATGTCATTGTGACGATCAAGGCTACGTGGGCCGAATCAAACAAGAGAGCAGATCGGAGGAGAACAGCTAAAGAATTAGCAGTTTTGGGTGGTAATTCTTTATCCAACCAAGATTTTGACATGCTTCTTGACTCTGATGACGATTCTGTGGTTTCAGTGAATGACGATCAGATACCATTGGGCGCGGACGCGGCCATTCTGATTTCGCAGTCCGGGACTGGAACGAACCCGCCAATGGCAGCGGACATCGCGACGATGGTCGCAAGTATGGTTGCAGCAGAAATGGCCAAGTCTGAAGCGCGATGGAAGAACAAGCAGCGGCCGAGAAAAAATTGGCATTGGCCATACAGAAAGGAATATTGGATACGTTTTCGAAGTTTTTTAAACGCCCGAATGAGCCGACGCTACTCAATCGTCGACGCCATCGACGCTGATGCATGGAGGCGGACAGGCCGGACTGAAGGAAAGTTTCACACCCCCGGGATCACCTTCGCATGATTGTGGAGCGAGTAAGAGAATTAGTGATGTGGACAATTCTTCACCTAAGCGTAGGAGATTAAATGCACCGATGATGCTAACAGGTTGATTTTGGAGTCTACTCCACAAGTCACCGACCAGCTATCGATGGGGACCGGCCGTACTCTATCCGGGGTGGAACCCTTAGCGGACTGAGTGCGGGAGGACTGGCTGGACTCGCGCGCTACGCAGTCCGGGTCGACAGCTAGCATGCACGGACATCGGAGAGCGGACTGGCCGCAGTCCGGGTTATGTGGAGGTGCGGACAACGCTACCCAGCCCGCGCAACCGCCAGTCCCATGGGGGGTTGCCGGGTTCATGGGAAATCAGTGGTCGACCTACAGCGGACAGTGGTTATGGCCGAACTATAGTGGCTGGCAACAGCAGAGTGCAGGAACAAGTGCCCAAGGTTCAGTTAGTGCAACTTGGCCAGTTAGGCCAACTTGGCCTGTGATGCCGCATTGCACTTTAGTGGGACCAGTGTCAGAGGATGCCCCGCAACCCTTCTGGATCCTTCCCCCCTAAATGGGGGAAAACCTTTATTATATTATTATTATTATTATAATCCCCTCCACCGAGAAACGGGACAAACTCAACGGGAATGGGATCGACTGGTGTCGCAGATCCGAACGCATCCTTCATGTCAGTTCGTAGCAAATTATGTCACCACCGGCCCCCAACTGTGCAACAATTTGTGCGAAATAGTGTAATCCCCACCCCCACTGTGCCATAGTTCAGGAGGCACTTGAATGGATGTGGGTGGTTGATGAAGGGAGTAATTCATTACCAGCGTTTTTGGCCCGAAAATCGTGGTGCCAGACATCCCGGAAGGTGAACCTCCGGCGACGTCCTTTGCAAATCAGGATCGTGTCGTGAAGGCAGTTCATCATTTGCCACAATCCCAAGTCTTGTATCGGCAGCTACTGGTGAACGGGGGCGTACTGAGGGATAAAGGTAAAGTTCTGTCTGCTGTCGCACCACTGCCTCCCCAGACCTTACAAAAGGTAGTTTTTATTTCACGGTTGGTAATGCAGGGGCCCCGAGAACAATGAGGTATAGAACATTCGAGGAAACGGAGTATGTTCACTCAGAGTGCAAAATGGACATGGAGTCAGCGTTACCAAGGCCACCATGGATTACGGTTCCCACGACGCGGTACGAAGAAGAAAAAGTTTTAAGAGCTAGTCGGTGAGCAAACTCTACGGCAAAATTAAAGTACTTCCTGGCGGCCGAACCTGATGACAGGGACATAGGGGAGATTGACACTGCCATCAAGTTGTTACGGGAAGCATCCGAGTTCCATACGGATGCTATCAATTGGGGGACTCGTAGTTTATTCAATTCCGTGCTTCACAGACTGATGGGTATTTGGAGGGAGCTCAGGAAGGGTTGTGTAAGGACACGCTGAAGAACTTGAGACTTCCAGTGCATAGGTCTCCTTGGTCATTTAATGGTCAGCTGTTGACCATTGTGTCGGAGCTCTGGGACAAGGTGAAACCTGTGCCAGTTGTGCAACGGTCACGATCTAGTGGCGGCGGTCAGGGAGCAGACAGCCATTTCGTGAACACGCCCCGTAAGGGGCTATGACACCACCTCGTGTGCCAAAACCTCAACCGCAGACCCAACAACTGCAGCCTGGACATGCCAAACAAGGCAGGGGTGGAGGGGCAGAGTTGGGGCTCTTTCCCACGCAACAGGGGAGGTGGTCGCCGGTCCCCGTACAGCAGGAATTGACCTGTTACTGGTGCTCTACGCCATCAAGTGGCGGGCAGGGGGATGCGGCATCTCGGAGCGTGGGAGTGTGTGACCGAAGATCGTTTCGTGCTTTCGGTAGTTGCAAGGGGTTATACCCCAAACTTTACTTCGGTTCCACCGCTGTCCGTAATAGCACCACACTGGTTATGCAGCAGGACCGAATCCCCAGAGTACGTGGAAGAAGTGATGGTGCTGGTGAGGAAAGGGGCACTACGAGAGTCACCACCGGGCATACCCGGTTTCTTCAGCCCAGCGAGGGTGATTCCGAAGAGAAATGGAGGATCATGCCTAATTTTCAACCTCCGCCACCTCAATGGCTTCATCCAATCGGACCACTTCAAAATGGAGACCCTAGGGTTAATCAGGGAGGTGATCCAACCAAGCGAATTGACGACGTCTATCTACCTGGAGGACGCCTACCTCCACATTCTACTTCACCCCTGCGTATATCACCGTTCGACTGTTATGCCAGGGAAAGACGTACCATTTTGTAGTGCTCCCGTTTGGCCTCTGCGCGGCTCCGCACGTGTTTACGGTCATGATGAAGCCGGTGCTAGCATGTTTACGTCGGATACTTATCGACGTACATGCTCACTCGACGATTGGTTACCCCGACAAGTGGACAGATGGCAGTTGGGTCTGAACAGTGCTGGGCTTAGGGGTGAATGCTCAGAAATCGAGACTCGACCCGAGCCAAGAGTTCCGAGTGGCAGCGTTCAACACGGTGACGTTCTTGGTACAACCTTCGGCCGCGAGGGTGGTACAGGTGAATCAAGCAGCAGAATGTCCACTAGTGCAGCGATTTATGTCGGCCAGGGAACTGTCGAAGGTGATCGGCCAAATGGACTCATGTGCGACACTAGTTCCCCAAGGGTCGTGGCGAGTGAGACCAGTCCACTGGCTGCGGAAGATGGAATGGAAAGTACGGAGGTCTTAGGAGGATCAAATACCCCTAGACAGAGTCCCGATCGCATGGTGGACAATGCCGGCGAATTTGAGTCGGGGAGTGCCAGTGCATACGCCGGTGTCGGACTGTCTTCTGATCACGGACGCGTCCTCCTCGGGGTGGGGCGCAACCGTGGGAGAACAGTCGGCCGGCAAATGGTCTCTGGAGGAACAAAGCCTCCATATCAACGTCCTCGAGTTACGAGCGGTGTATTTAGCTTTAGTTCAGTGGTCTCGCAAAGTGAGGAGGTCGACGATAACAGTGCTATCAGACAATAAATCAGCAGACTCCTACCTGAGGGGGGGGGGGGGGAGAGGAATGCACTTGTATTCGTTATACCAGGAAGTGGATCATATTTTCCAGCTATGTGTGGAACTCAAGATAACAGTAGTGCCAACACATATTGCGGGAAACCTCAATGTCCTGGCAGACGAGTTGTCAAGGGGGACGAGTTGTCCTGGCAGACGAGTTGCAAATCCCGACAACAGAGTGGAGGCTTCATCCGGAGGTGTGGAAAAGCTTGTTCAAGCTATGGGTCACACCGACGCTGGGTCTATTTGCGACCAGGGCGAACACCCAGCTACCTCTATTTGTATCCCCATATCCGGACAAGAAAGCTGTGGTGACGGACTGCCTCAGCCTAGACTGGGACAATCTGTTCGGGTACATGTTTCCCCCGTTCAAAGTGCTCCAACAAGTGGTAAACAAAATCAGAACTTCGACAGGAACATTCATCCTGATCGCGCCGTGGTGGGAAGCGGCACCCTGGTTTGTGGACCTCTGGACCCTGAAAACCAAGCCCCCAATCCAGTTACCAGTGAACACCGACGTACTCACAACATCAGGGCAGGACACTTCACCCAAATCTGGGAATCCTACATCTTCACGCCTGGAGGTTGTGAAGAGTGAACTGGTGAAGAGCGGTTACTCACAAAGTGTTTCGAACGTAGCTGTAGAATGCCATCGCGATTCATCGAAGCAAGTATATGAAGGAAAGTGGAGGGGCTGGATGGAGTGGTGTGGAGGTAAAGGGATTGACTCCCTGCACCCATCGCCCCAAATTTTGTGCGATTTTTCTGAACTCGTTCGACGGCGGACTAACACCGAGCGCGATCAAAGGCTACAGAGCTGCGATCAACTCAGTGCTAGCTGTGTCCGGCAGTAAATCTGTGGCCAACACCCCGGTGGTTTCCCGAATTATCAAATCTTTCGGCGTGCTCCGGCCCAGGCTGAGAAAACTGCCAACAGTGGGATTTGCCCAGTGTGCTTCAATACTTGGCTGGCCCACCGTTTGAACCGCTAAGCAATGTTTCCCTGGAAAATCTATCGATAAAAAGTGTCCCGCAACGGCGTCGCAGCAGGGAGAACTGGCAGCTCTTGCAAGGGGAACTGACTTCCTCAGGGCCACGAGTGCCTGGTCGAAGATGTCGTTCCTACCCCACCTCCAATTTCGCGCGAAAACACTTCGGACGGACGAAGCACCGTCTCCAATCGTGTTGACAGCGCTAGCCCCAACTCTGAAACCGGGATGCCCGGACAGATTGCACTGCCCGGTCAGGGCACTAAGGTTCCACCTAGCCAGGACGAAGGGGTTCGTAGAAAAACTACCGGCGAAACCAAACCGTCAGGAGGACAGTCCGTGGGTACCGCTATTTGTTAAACTATCAGCGGACGGTGAGGGCCTGACCCGGGAGCCCGTGACTCCTGGAATCATTGGATAATGGATATGTAGAGCCATCGAAGGGGCTCATCCAGACAGAGGTAGGGTAACCTTGAGCGCCATCCACGCACATGAGGTTAGAGCTATGGCAACATCCTGGGCTTTGGCAACAGGAACCACCATAGCAGAAGTATTGGAAGCAGGCCGATGGAAGAGTCTTAATGCTTTCATTGCCCACTACCTAAGCGGGATAAGGGACGCAACAGCAAAAACGAAAGAGGTCCAATTTGTTGCGGCTGGTAAGATGGTGAGGGTGAGTAAATCTCCAGCCCCTATTACGGACAATTTCCTACTTGTACATCCTTTTATGAATTTGGGTATTTGTGCGAAGGTCATGCAATGGCAGGGTTCGGCGCCACCTTATTTAGGTAGGACAAAGTCAGCATATATAAAATACAGGTAAGTATTTTAGGCTAGTAGTAAAAACGGGGTTTTACCCCTGAAAATAGTTTTTACTTAGCCTAAAATACTTACTTACCTGTGCGAACCCCTCCTCCTCCCACGTCGAACCATTTATTGGGGAGTCAAACTGTGATTAAGAGCGGGAACGGGGCACCACCTGATGGTCATGAGCCCCAGGGTGTGCCATTGCAGTGACCGGGAGAGCGTTAAATTTCATGTTTGGGACGGGTAGCATTTCCAGTATGTAAAGCATATATAAAATACAGGTAAGTATTTTAGGCTAAGTAAAAACTATTTTTAGGGGTAAAACCCCATTTTTCTTTTAGTGTCATTCAAGTTTACAAGTTCGGGACAAACTTCCAACATAATGTCATTGCAACCAAGTTGTGATACTGTACTGTAATAATTTGGATGGCCATGATTGACATCTGGTGACAGACTGTTTTTAGGTTGCTGCGTGTTGCCAAGTACAATGGCTACAATTTCCTCTTGCCATCCTAGAGTTTCCAGCCCACCGTCCTGATGCACCAGTGGCTTTCAACAAAAGCAGCTTAAAAAAAAACATGAGCTTGTCTGTAGGCTTAGCTACAATTACCATTGATGTGACAAAAGTGCTTTTTTCTTTTACAGGAATGAATTTCAGCACAACCGCTTAGCTATTCCTCATTGCCAACCTGGTGCACTCATCCAGCCTGGGCTCTTCAAAGGCACATACTCGGCTCACGGATTGGAGCTGGTGATGCTCTCTTATGAAGAGGACTTCACCAGGATCAAAGGGGTCAAAATTACGGTAAAGAAATTATTCTGTTGAAGTGTTTTTTTTTTATTTGAAGTGAAGTAAATACTGGAAGACTCTGGTAAAAATGTTCACTATGGGGTCAAATCTGGTTGTACTATTAAAAGCGGAAGAATGTTCCCAAGCATAAAGTAGTGCTGTCTTATGGCCTACCTAGACACAATTGCTTACGTCTTGTACAAAATACCACAATCAAAAACTTGGTAGTTAATCATAATTAGCTGTACCCGGTGGTCTAGTGAAACACCATACTGGGCATCATGAAATGAAAACTGCCACTGGCCGGAGCCCTCATAGTCCCCCCCCCCCCTCCCGTTGTGTGGTCGGCGTGCTTGATGATGCTGCTGGTGTTGGAGTTTAGCAGCCCCTAATAGCAGACATTGTCTGCAGTACAGTTATCACGTGCTTCCTATCAAGCTGCCTTGCTAATGTTGAAGCTTAGCGTAGCCCGTTGTAGCAAGCATTTCATAATTTCAGCCTTTTCATTGGCTGACTTAACCTCTTGACGACCAGGCTCTCACTCTACTCCTTGCAGCTACCAGCATGTCTTTTGCTTCCCTGCAGTGCACTAGATTACTTCCCTGCTTACGCTTTTTTTTGTTAAGCGTTTGTGAGTTCCCAATTTAGTTTCAAATTAATGAAAAAAATATATTTTTATAGGCGACGAAAATATATTGCCTGTTTTTTATAGTTTCACTCCTTTTGAGCCTTATTTCCCCTAGAAGCTTGAAAGTTGGCTTCCCAGGTGGGCTTGTACTACTGCCCATGCGCAGGATTGGGCTGGCTATATATACTCAGCGCAGCCGTCCGATGGCATTTTTCTCCTAGGGCATTCACTCCATCCTCTTCACAATAGATCCGCTGGTCCTGGCTTCACCATCCCATAGGACACATCCTACTCGACTGCGATCAAAGGATGGCTTCTACTAGGATGCCCTCTACTGCCAAGGACCTTCTGGATCTCCCGGTTGAAGCTTTACTCTTGGCCACCTCTGTTCCACCTTTAGGAGCAGGTGGACGGCGGACCAATCCATCCTCCCCTAGAACAAGGATACATCCAACTCCACAGGTGTTAAACCGCCGATCAGGACGCTCGCCTCTCCAGCGTTCGTCAACAATCCGCCAACCGCTATCTTCCCTGCGCTGCTGTCTTCCTTTCCAACTGAGGCAGCTAGAGGTGCTTTTCGCAGGGTCCGGCCTGCCCCCGAACGCGTTCCCTACATTTCACAGGCACCGCCATCCAGAGGACCGTCCATCCTACCCGGTGGATGTACAATACAAGGACATCCGCATTCTCCTCCGTTCCTGTCCTTGCCTTCGCCGGCTACTACAATTCCTCTCGGTTCCTTGGACGAACTCTCTTACTTTCCATCCGCCACATTCCGTTCGTTTGCCCGTTCTGTTCCCGACATTTCGCCGGTTCTTTTGCGACCCGGCCGTCTCACCTACACGGCGTCTTTCACGGTCCCATTCCTGATGTATCGGAACACGGTCCTTTTCCTCCTCCCTCGCCTGTCTTCATTGACTTGTTTTGTGACGAATCACCTTCCTCACCAAACTTCAACGTCCATTACAGTCTTAGGATGTCAATCTCCAGACTTTTTGCCCCTCACAAGGTCTCCACCCGTTCTCCGTTCCCGGAAAATATCCATCCCTGGAACCGTCGCTCTGCCATCAACATCAACAGGACACCCAGGAAAGGCGTCCCTCGACTCGTCCTGTCAAGGGCGTCGATTTTTCTAAAGTCGTGGGGGGGACGAAAGCCGAGAAACAGCCAAAATTTTTGTATTTTAAGGTGGGTGAATTTTCCCCTCCCAAAATTACACCCCCCATAGCTTTGTAAGTAGGGGGAGGGGGCATTTAACCGAGCTGATGAGCCAATACTGCTGCCAACTCCTTGCGTCGGCCACTTTGCTTGGATAGAATTCAAGCACCCGAAAAATAGCATTTGCAAAATTTTCGTGAGTGATTGTAACAAACTACGAGTTGCACTACGGAATGCGATAATTTAATAGAAAGATTGAATTGTTTATATAGCACTTACTGGTATATTTAGAGGCCTACAGCCCCGAGATGTAACGAAATACGATAGAAAAAGACGGGTAAAATAGCAAGAAAGGTTCAGATATTTTTCGAAAAAATGAAAATACGTGAAAATATAAGAGGGAGGGTCAGCAAAAAATCAAGACAGTCTTTTCTTTCTTTACAAGTTTTAAAGTGAGCTAAAAATGTTTCAAAATAACTCTAAACCAACTTGGTTTTGGCTGAACGACAGCCCGTGACTACGCACTATACCAGTTTTCGTTTAGGAGTATTTTCGTAGTTCAAGGTAACATTTTCCTCTCGAAAAAAGCGAAAAAGTACATTTGGGCCATTGTTGAAACGGAATTTTTCGAAATTGATTGTTAGTTTCGGAATGTCAAATTTTCCTGCTGGAAGAATGGTCCATAATTGTTGTAAATCGGGTATCTGAATACTCCCTCATTCAAGAATGAAACGTGTGCAGTTCACGGGTCGGAAGGCTGTTGGAGTTGATTTATAGTATTTAAAATCCATTACCACATAATACCTGTTCAGCAGTTAAAGATTAAATACTAAATTACGTAAAGGAATTAATGTTGACAACAGAAAAGGGTGTTAAGAATTTTTTACGTCTACATTTGTAACATTTCAAACGGCAAGAATCGGCCAGTAGTGTGTATGGTTAAGCTATTAGCTTGTTCTCTCCTTGTTTGTAGTGAAGCCCGGGCAGCAATGGGTAAGAGTTAAGCCTTGCGTAGACCTAACTTTTATGCAAACTGCACTATATGTTTGGTTTACTATGTTAACACAACATGGCAAGGTGTTGCTGTAGGTGAACACGAGCAGTTTTGGGTAAGAGTTAATGATTTGCGAAGGCGTAACTTACATTCAAACCGTTTCGTTTTCACTTGACTTTCTTCACCTACTTCGCCAAGTGAGGAATATTTAGGAAGCGAAGTGATAAAAATCTGTACAAAGCAGGACGTAAAGAAAACAATGCTTAGAGGTGCCGGTATGAAATAAGTCAGTATGTGAATAAGTTACCACTTCGAGCGAAGCGAGATGATGCCAACGGAGCGAGCGATGTGGCCAGTCTTTTATTAAGATTAAACTTTTTCTTGCTGGAAATATTTTACAACATTTGTGCACTTTTGAGTTTTATGGTAAGGACTGCATATTGTGTCACAAAAAGTGCGTATGCGCTAGTCAATTTGCTGCAGTTTGGCTGGGTCACTTTAAATGATCGTGTATGTGCATATATGAATTGTGGCTGCACACAAATTTTAGGCTGAGGTGCCAGATGGTATTTGGGACGGGTAGCATTTCCAAAACTGGAAAGCATAAAAATACAGGTAATTATTTTAGGCTAAGTAAAAACTATTTTTAGGGGTAAAACCCAGTTTGCTTGCAGACTGCCTGCGCTGTGTTTCTATTGACAGTACGTATTCAACATAGAAGCCTTTTTATCAGTGGGGTTCATTATGTTACTGTATTTGATCCCTTACTTGTTCACGTCGACAATTCAAAACCGTACAGGAAATCTACAATGATACTGGCTGCTACCAGGGCGGCTACCAGTTGGGTTCCCTTCAATACAGTCAAGTGTGAATTCCCTCACTTAAGCTATGACAATAATTAATATCGCACATCGTATAAAAAAGCATCTCTCAAACCTACTAATCAATTCAAGACTCTTGGTGTCATCGTTGAAGAAAGCCTCTGACCCAGAACCCTGTGCATCACATCAACAAGGAAAGCTGACTGCCCTCGGGCTGATAAACGAAACTACTATACTCAGTGTGGGTATAATGTGTATGCTATACGTTATTTGACCTCTGCATGCATTCTTGATCTCCTTATAAGGCTAAAGATATGGTTCGTGCGACAGTCCAAAAGACATGCTTCCAAATTAGTGTCTGGTTTACGTAATCAGCTCCCTTATGAAGAGTGCCTGTGCCAGATGTATATGCCCACTGTTGGTAGTTTGCGAGGCAAGTTTGGTCACCGTACCTACTATACGATATCTACCACATTGAGTACATTCAGAGAACCTTCAGGTCACTGCTGGGAGTGAAAAATCAGTCTTATGGCTTGCTTCTTAAACAGCTGAAACTTGGCAACCTGAACCTTTGCTGATTGATAGCTGACTAAGGTTAACGTTAAAAAATTTTACATGGTGCAATGTGTACATCATGTGGATTGTCTATTCTTCAAAATTGGTAATGTAACACGAACTGTGCTGGTGCTCGCAAATCTAAATGGCAGCCCAAAATGTTGGGTACTCTTGTCTATTCTCATGAGTGTAGCGATCTTCCATTTTGCTGTTCTTTTGCTAATACACGAGAATGGGTCCCGAGAATTTGCATGTTTCTTGTCATTGACAATTCCCAGTCTCATTTTCCCGAAGATAAAAATGTTAATTGAGGTTGGGTCAGATTTTGTAGACACCTTGTAGACACCTTGTAGACACCTTGTAGACACCTTG
>JAHWFP010190830.1:186834-209876 GCA_023313725.1 Lithobius niger
CACGTTGCAGACACGTTGCAGACACGTTGCAGACACGTTGCAGACACCTTGTCGTGTCAAGAATGCATCACAATGTACCTTCATAATGCCTTGTCCAGAGTCGCTATGAATGTAGGGGTGTGCGAGTAGAATAATTTTAATTTGAGTCGAATAGAGTTTGTAACAGAAGAATCGAGTATCGAGCAAAGTTTGAGTATTTGGTTAACACACTTAATTTTGCATTTTTTTTTAGTTACGAGTGTGATAACAACTTTGATGCTGCTTGACTGACTGTGAGTCAACATGTACAACTGGTTTTCCAGTTTTTAGGATATAACTTTAAATGTTCGAGCTAGTGGCTTTTAATTTACTCCACCGGTAAGCTGTCGTCGAGACGATGAAATTGGTATATTTGAACATCAAAATCGGTCAAAAATTGTCGAGGTTATCGCATTTTCACTAGATTAGTTTTCCGAGTGTGGATGCAAGCGACGAGTCGAGTTCGAGTACATGTTGCATACTCGGTTCGGCTCTAATTTTTCGAGTGTGTATCGCACATCCCTAATGAACAGTGAACATAGCTGTTTCAGGCTTTAAGTTTTGGCTTGTAAACTTTGGTACAAGCTTGCCATTGATAAAGGTTATTGCACTGCTGCAGAATACTACGCAGTAAATGATCTCGTTTCCAATAGCTGCTGCAGTCGTGTGAATAGATTGTAGAAATGCATGTGAGGCCTTGGAGATTGTTGCTGCAGTTACTAACGCGAGCATTGAAGTATTATTGCAGGAAAGTTATTTTTAGGCTGCCTATATAGACTTTGCTGAACGACCTTCCTATCTGGCACTGCATGTGTGCAGTGTCTTTCATAGTGTATTTAGATACAAAATGCTCAACATTATGCTGTACACAAGTCAACTTGACAGTGAAGTGTTGAGAACCACCCATGATAAAACTGCCAGAATATCAGACTGCTGCTTCCAGATACAATCAATCCAAAGGCACAAGTGTAATACATACCACGGCCTGGTCATAAGATGAGTGGTGCACAACCAAGCCAGAAAAAGTGACGCATTAGTTTTCCAGCTTTTACGGTACCATGGAACAACGTCCTGTGAACTGTGCTCCCTTTTCACCCTTTGTGACTTTTTCTTCTTTCGAGTTACCTGTAGCAAGGGCTAGAACTTTTGAACCAAAGAATGCATGAGTGAGATATGAAAGAACAGGAAATGGAACGAAAGCCACCGCGTGCACCTTGATGCTTATGTTAGCCACAAACTTAGACGAGGGCCTTTCTATCTGCAATGTTTATTGTCAGCTGTTTCTCGAAATCCAGTACGAGAACCTGATGATGTGAACACATTGTCCATTAGGGTCTAATCTGGACGCTACCTCCAGGATGGCAAACCTACGGCGCGTGGACCCTAGACTCGCCAAATGCTTTGTGAATATTGGAATACGACGGCGATTACCGTATAGTGGCGAATTTCGGACATCTTTTGAATTTAACATTTAAAATAGCTTTGGCGTAATCTTAGCAGCCCTGCGAATACAGGAGGCTGCAACGCCGCTCAAATTTGAATCCGCTAAATGTCCAGGTTGAAGAAAATGTAAGAAAAAGTCCGGAAAATCCTAAAGCCTGAAGAAGACGGCAGTGATCGTTGAAAATTAGCGAGATTAGGTGGTCTCGGCGAAGTGAAAGTGAGCGAACTGAAGTTAAATTCGTTTTTACGTTTTGTTGAATCTTAGCCATTTTTGTTGATTACTGAAAACTAATGAAAGCACAACACCTACAACATGTAGGTGTTTTGATGCATCTTTTTGTTTAAATTATGTCACCCATATATAGGCCAAACCACTTCAAAACCATCTATTACAGTTCTCTATAAAGTAGACCTTGTTCCCTCTCCTCCCCCAGAAGAAAATTTAATTCTTTTTTTCCCATTTCCTATGGCCGCAAACATTCTTGGCCGAATGAAATTCTAGTCATTGCTTTGACCATAATAACGTGTTCAGTCATCTTATGCCAGTGGAAGAGTGGGCATGTCAATAAAGGTGTTAAGTCTGGGATTGGGTTTTCGAGGGTCACGCCACTCCGACGAAACAAAGTGCATAAAGGTGGTTTACTGTGCTACGTTATTTCTAGTGAAAAATTTTGGCTACTGGTATTTTGCGTGATTTCCTCTTTCCTTATAATGGCAAAGTAATCCTGTGGTAGCCATAGTTTCGTAGCAAAAGTGAGAACGAATCGATTTAAAAATTTCCCACTTGATGTCACCATGTCTACTCCAGCAAAAGCATCCGTGATTCTAACCCGTCTCCATGGCTCCGTCCACAAGCATGGCTTTCTGCAGTTTAAGGTCCAAGAGTGGACTCGCTTAACGTCTCGACCGAAGACTCCGCTCTTGCACTATTCTGCCCTTACATTTTTTATAGGCTACCATGTGCAGCCTACTTATGCGTGGACTGCAGGGAACCTGAGAGCTGTCCGGTCCGCTTCTTGCTCAGAGTGCACCCTAATAACTACTCGTCCTTTGCTCACCTAAAAATTTTCGTTCCCCCTGTTTGCTTTGCACCGGAAGTGCATCTCGCCAACCAAAATAGCGATCAACAAACCACGACCTGGAAACTAGTTTAGTTGGCTGGCCCCGCCCCAATTTAAGAGAGTGAATTGGACTGTTGATTTCAAGAGCCTATCGGCACGTTCAGACTGTTGATTTCAAGAGCCTATCGCCACATTCAGACGGTTGATTTCAAGAGCTTATCTGCGCGCGACTATCAAACTCTTAGCGCGAGACATTAATTACAGCCAAGAGGGATGATATTAGTTGGTACTGGAACTTTAATCACTGTGGGATCACTGGGACCGTAGCTGCCTCATCAATGCCAATAATCTACGACTTTCTTAGAGAAAAACTGTTGAGAACCAAACTAGTTGGATTACCCGCAGAGAGTAGGCTCGTACACTGTACGAATATTTCGCTGAAATTTTCATAAGCAATGTAAATTATCTAAAGCCAAAACTAAAATCTATTTAAGACTTCCACCCCGTCATGCGTTCACCTTTTCTCAATCATCCGTCGGACATTATCCACTGTTCACGTCCACTGATCTACAGGACTATTCATCATCCACCTGCTCGCTTCTCGTGCCTTTGTTCCCCGTCCTGCGGACGGTATCCACTCCTCAGTTCTTCCAGTACCATTTGCTACACCATCCGCCTGTCCGTCTCACACATGGGAGCACCATCTTCCCAACAAAATAAGCGATTTCGTTATTTTTTCTGATTTCCTATCTTGTACCCTGTGATGTATGAGGGTGGCAGTCGTACACTGGTGGGTTCAACTAAGGCATAGTTAGGACTAGGGAACTACTGTGCTGTAGGCTAACACTTGAAGGACTTTATTCAGTGGCTTACAAAGCTTTATATAAAGAATGTTACATGACGTGAAGTCATGTGATACATGGCAATTGGCAACAACATGGTATGGATAGACTGCAAGTTAACTGTGGGAGTATATTAAGGCAAGATGTGAAAAGGGTGACAGTAGGACTTAAAGGGCAACCATTGTGGTGCCTCTATGACGACACCACAATACCACCAACTAACAAAAAAGAAAAAATTCTTAAGCTAGCTGAAAAATAAATTTATTATTCTGAAGACATGAATTTTATTAGTCATTGCCTACTTTAAGTTGTATTTATTAAGAAGAAAGTGTCGCTTTCAAAGAAAGAACTAAACATTTTGTGAAAGCTTGTTACCCCCCCCCCCCCAACTCAACAAAATATCTGAAATTTAAATGATGCTTGAAAAACTGGCACCATGAAGTTCGTCTGGTTTTATTATTTCAAATCTGGCTTGTAATGGATAATTTCGGGTAAATTTCTGTAGTGTTTCCTTCTTTTGGCTTTTTGGTTCTGACAACTGCTGTTTACAACGGAGTTGACTTGTTGCAAACATCTGCTGCTGAGTACATCTGTTAGTTAAAGATGCGGTTAGCTCACGCCGGAGGCTGTTTTAGCTCCCAAGCAGTTGTCCGGTCATGAAGGAAATATTTACATGAAAGAAAGAAACATGGTTTAAAACCAAGAAATCAATTTTTCTCCCGAAGAACTGAAAACACTACATGTTGCCAACCATAGGCACAATTTAAAATTTACAAGGTTAATCCCCTGCACAAATAACTAATCCGAACACATGGTGCGAGTACCGCACAAGTTAAAAACAACCCCTTATTGGGTTGACGGAGAACGGATTACGAACACTTAAATTAGCATACAGTTATTTATTAGATATTGAGCTTGTCCGGAGCTCGTTTTGTTCGCTTCGGATGACCTGTTACTATTGGAGGTTGCACTGCTTCATCTGCAGGTGGTGAAGATGGTGCAACATTACGCTTTCTGTTGGCTTTTCACCTTAGTGGGATCCGACGGTTTAGCAGGAGACTGCATTGTAAATAAAGGAGGCTCCAGGCCACCTGTCGCTGAAGTTTTACGACATGGCCTGATCACTGGGAACAGTGACGTCATCGGACTCTCCCACTGGCTGTGTGTGGGGTGACTTCAACTGGATTGTGCTGGCACCTGGTGTCGCAACTCGCAAACTGTCAGGTGAGATGCTTTTGATTGGTGTTAACCCCTGCCTGGCAACAGTGGACGCCCTGGTTGACCCACAGACTGCCGCTGACAATTTGAATGCTCGTGAATCACCCGATCTTGACGTGATGCACCAACCGAATACCGCTTCTTTGAAACTAAATGTTCTTTCGAATTAACGCCTTTTATGTTCATGCCAAAATTGACCGAATTGCTTGCCGGATTATGTGCGTTTGGAGACAAATCTACGGAATCGATTCTTGGGCGCAATTGATTGCGATGTTTACGCATTTCTACAAGCTCTTCTGTAAGTACACTATAGATCAAATGTGACAGTTTATTCTTGATAGACCCCATCGACCATAGTTTAGGTAGTTTTGCTATAGTCACAATACCAGATTTTATCGTCAACGTGATAGTTAACGGACGCACGATGTTGGGTGCTTTTAATCTGTGTTTGTTTTCTTTTTACAACGGACACAGGGTCAGGGTATAGCAAATCCAATCTGGATTTTAATTCACGGTTGAATAATTTACCAGGTGTAGCTTGGGTGGTAGAACTTAACGTGATTCGTGACGATGCATTTATACTTTCCTGGATTGAGGATCCGTCCAGCCGAGCAGCTTTATAGACACGTTTAACATTCTGGACATAAATTTCGGATAATCCATTAACCCACGGTGCAAAGGCCGGAGCTGACGGGTGTTGAATTCCGTTCGCCATTAACAATGATTTAAACTCTTTAGAGGTCCACTGAGGGCCGTTGTCGCTAACTAAAGAATCCATCAGGCCGTATTCGGCAATGTGGTTATTCAGAATATCAATAACTTTAGCTAAAGTGGTAGTTTTCATTTTATGCACGAACGGAATTTTACTGTGTGCATCCACTAGGATTAGGAACATAAAATTGTCCAACGGTCCTAAGAAATCAGCGTGATATCTAGAATTTGGCTTTTGTGGATACTCCCAGGTTTGCTTGGGTCCTGCAGATTGAGTATCCTTAAATTCTTGGTAATTAGAACAGGATTTAACTTTGGTTTCAATATCTGCGTCAATAGAAGGCCACCACACCTTAGACCTAGCCAAGCTCTTTAATTTAACAATAACTAGGTGTGAGCTGTGCAAATCTTTCAAAATTTGATGTTTCAAAGCTGTCGGCACGACGATTATAAATCCCCAAAAAAGTGTCACTTTCAATAGAGATTTCATTGCGGCGTGTGAAGTACGGCTGCATGTCCGGGTTATCGCACACTTCAGGCCAGCCGCTATTAACGTAACGGTATACTCTAGACAATAATTTGTAACGCTTGCTTTCCATAACCACCTGGTAAGTAGGAGATGGTTTCCAACACTAGTACATTGTACTGTTCTTCGGCCTCTTCAAATTCCTTGTCGTTAGGGAGTGGAAGTCTAGACAGTGCGTCAGCAGTTAAATTCTGCTTGCCGAGTATATGTTGAAAGTCATAATCATAAGCGTTACGCATAACCGCCCAACGTTGCAAACGGGCTGCTGTCATCTGTAGGATTCCTTTTTTAGGCCCATATATCCAGATTAAAGCCTTTTGGTCGACTTCAATATGAATTTCTGACCGTAAACGTATTCATGGAACCGTTTAACTCCCCAAGCCACACTGAGACCTTCACGATCGAAATGACTATAGCCTTGTTCGGGTTTTGTTAGCTTCCGTGAAGCAAAACCTATTGGTCGCGATTCGCCATTAGGCATGACATGCATAAGGCACGCCCCCCACCCCATAGGGTGAACCGTCACAAACCAGTTTCAGTTTTAATTTTGGGTTGTTATGTAACAAAACTTTTGGTTTGATAAATAATTCCTTCACTTTGCTAACAGCTTGGTCACATTCAGTCCCCCATATCCACTTTACTTTAGGGCTTAACAACCGGGTAACAAGGGAAAGAATGAGCAAGGTTAGGGAGATATTTTGAGTAATGGTTCACGAATCCTAAGAAACATTGTAGTTCTTGAATACAAGTTGAATTCGGTGCGTTTGTGACTGCTTCAGCCACCTCAGTGAGTGTGAGCAGGCATTCAGCATTTATATGACCTAAATATTTTAGTTCAGGTTGCTACAGCTTACACTTATCGATCCTAATCCTAGCCCCCGTATCTGTAGGGCAGTTAGCAGCTGATTTAAAGATTCGTCATACTTTTTCCCCTTCCCACTCACGAGGATGTCGTCATAAAATGGTGAACATTTGGGGATTTTACTCGTGATTTGCATCATGACCCTCTGGAAAATTCCAGGACTGGACGCAAGACCCAGAGGTACACGTAGCCAGCGAAAAAGACCCAGGGGAATGTTTATTGTTAATGCTGCCTGCGACTCGGGATCTAATTCAATTAGCAAAATGGCATCCTTAAGATCGATAAGGCTAAATCTGTCACTACTTGTTAATTCACTAAATTCTGCAGCTGTGGGAACCAGATAATGGTCAACCTCCAATTGTGGATTTACGGTGGTTTTATAATCGCCGATAATTCTAATATCGCCATTAACTTTATGGACGATCACTATCGGGGTCGACCATTCTGAGGTTGCCACTGGCTCCAGGATTCCTAAGCTAACCAGGCGCTCGATTTCCTGATTAACTTTTTGTTTTAATGCCAAAGGGACAGGGCGAACTCTACTATACACAGGTTTTGCGTCGGTCTTCAACTCAATCTTGGCTTTGAAGTTTTTGAATGTACCCATACCTTCACTGAAAAGTTCGACAAAACCTTTAACTATTGCATCAGCGTCAACTGGTGGAATCTTTGCTTTAATCTGTTTGACTACCTTAACCTTAGTTTGCAAATCATAGTATGGTTCAAAGTTAATCCTAAAGATTGAAAGCCAATCTTTACCAATTAATGCCGGTTTATACATATTTGAAACTAGTGCTTCCAAGTATTCAGTTTGACCGTTAATGGTTACCTTGAGACTTACTGTGTAAATCGTTTACTCAGTCCCCTCGGTATATGAGTGGGTGGAATACGGACTGAGCATTAAAGGACAATCCAAAAAGTATTTTTCATGCCACTCAATAGGTATTATTGTAGCATCTGCCCCAGAATCCAGTTCCATGTTGAGCTTAATTCCATTGAGGCAGGCATAATCCATTTGTGGATTTCCAAGGAGTTAACTATTAAGATTTTGTTTGTCATAACAGGAATTGAAAATTGCTCTGCAGCCTTGGACAGCCCTACTGTACAGACAATAATCTTCATCTGACTCTCACTTTCAGAAGCAGACTTGGAATTTTTCGTTCAACCCTGTGGCTTTCTTATAACTACATCAGTTTACTTTTGGGCCTAGCCTTAAAATTTGAACTCCAACTTGGTTTTGAGTATTCTGCAGTTTTAGAAGTTTTACTGCTACATACTTTTACGACAAATAAAATCCTTGTATTTACATCGGGTTTTCACGTGCCCGTTTTTTCCGCAACAATAGCAATTTAAATATTTACTAAACTTGCTTCTTGTCTGAGCTTTTTTCGGTTTGTGAGAGACAAAGTTAACTGCTTTCGAATGGGAACGAATTACTTCTTGAACGATTTCGGCAGATTCTAAAGATAAAGCTAATGATGTTGTAGCCTTTAAAGCCAGAGTCTGCTTCAGAAGTTCGCGTTGTAACTTTTCTGATTTTACACCGCTGATCCCTAATCATCTCGTTATTACTTTCGGTGATTTTATCAAAGTCACAAAATTTAGTGAGTAATTTTAACGAAGCAATATAATCACTAATCCTTTCATCCGACTTCTGAGATCTACAGAAAAACTTTACCCGTTCGGAAGCTACAGAAGGTAGAGGTTCAACATAGTTGAGAATAGTTTTCACCAAGATGTCATACGTCATTGAATTTGGTAATGCTGGCGAAATGATATTCAAGATTCTGTCGAACCTTTTATGGCCAACCGAAGCCACTAAAAAAATCAATTTGTTTGGCTGCTGGGATTTTCTTTGCTCTAAAATAGTAGCCAATGTGATTAATGTATTTTTCCCAGGTATCATTTTCGGCGTCGAACTCGGCGTACAAACCGGCAGTTTTCGAAGCCATTTAAACTTACACTAACGAATCCGAACACATTGTGGTGTCGTCATAGAGGCACCACAATGGTAGCCCTTTAAGTCCTATTGTCAACCTTTTCACAGCTTGCCTTAATATACTCCCATAGTTAACTTGCAGTCTATCCATACCATGTTGTTGCCATACTAGTATCACATGACTTCACGTCATGTAACATTCCTTATATAAAGCATTGTAAGCCACTAAATAAATTCCTTCAAGTGTTAGCCTACAGCACAGTAGTTCCCTGCCTTAGTTGAACCCACCAGTGTATGAATCCCACCCTCGTCGCCATCTGTGTTGTATGAGGGTGGCAGTCGTACACTGGTGTGTTCAACTAAAGCATAGTAAGGACTAGGGAACTACTGTGCTGTAGGCTAACACTTGAAGGACTTTATTCAGTGGCTTACAAAGCTTTATAAGGAATGTTACATGACATACCCCACTGTGTTAAAACCCCTGCATGCAGTTCCTTCTTATGCTTCCTTAACCATTACTAGATTATAATTTACCGGACTGCCTGACCTCACTTCGGATGTTGACCTTTCCGCAACAGTGGATCGCTCCTCGGCCCGCCTATAGTTTCGGCTATTAGTGAAATTAGTTCAGGACTCAGGGTTGTCTTTGCCAGGAACTAGTTCCCGAGGATGCCGGCTTGTACATGAGGGGAAAGCGAAATCTAGCCCTCCTCCGGGTTACAAAGTCTGCTATAAAAACAGGTAATGGACATTTTCGGTTAGGCAATAAACACTAAAATTAAGCAGGTGCAGGCAGGGCCTGCAATTTTAGTTTTTTCTTTCAATGTTCCTTCATCCAAAACCTTCAGGCAACAATAGAAAGACTCCAAGGTTCCCCAAAAGCGGCTTTCTGCTGCATGCCCTCATCACCTGCCAGTCCATCGTCTGCCAATCCAGACGTAGTCATTTGTCTGTCTTCTGTCGTCTGGACCTCGGCCGCACAGTACTCCCTCACCGTACTCCCCCAAACGATCTCTCCTGGCGTTCCATGGATCGGCATCTTCACCATGTGTCTGCTTTCATCAGCAACGAAAGACTTTGAATTCAGCAGATTACTCTGTACAACGCCATCAAACACAACTTTCACCTCACGGCCTTTAGCTCTACATTATGTCAACTTAAGGATTGTTCTTCACGAAAGACCAACTTCATTGTCATCAACACATGAAAGACCTTCACGCTGCCTCTTCCCGTCATCATGGCCGTCCTGGATCTGTCTTTTCACAACCACAGCAATCGAGACCATATCCAACTGCAATTCACTAATTCTTTTACGGCCGCGATTCTGCCTGAACAGCCACCTTGGATCTCCCTTTTTGCTCATCTGAAAGACTGAAGGCCACGTCATCGACAACAGACTTCGACCACAGTCCTAGCCACTTGCATCCTCCTAACCTTCTTTTGTCTTATCACTTGAGGCTGAAAGCAAGGCCAACAACAGCTGACAAGCCCACATGTCTGGCAGCATGGCCACCTTGGACTTTTGTTCCACGGAAATACTCTTGACAATATTAATGGAAAGGCCATCTCCAGTTTGAAGATTCCATTAGAGTTCACCAACGGACTCCATCGTCGTTCCAAAAGTGCCTTTTTTCAACATCGGCTACCTCCGGTCGTCACCCCAACTCACCTTCACTTCAACCTGCCAACCTAAAAAGGCATGCCCACCCGAAGGTTTCCCCTCCACAGTGTTAAGGGATCCGTTCAACACCGTCACCCTCACCCCCAGGTATTTCGGACAGTGTTTTTGTGTTTTTAGACTGAATGTTCGTCCTTTTAACGAAATCATTAGAAATATATTTGTACCCCAACTTATCCAGTTTTCATTGTTTAAAAGTGTGGCTTCCAAATGACTTTTTCCAGTGTTTGGCATATGTATTGTTGTTTAAAAGTGTGAGAACGATTAAACAGTCCACCTTGGTAGCATTCTTACAAGGGGCACTAACTACCAAATTAACTAAATTAATATTTCCAATATATCCCCCCTTTTAAAGGCCACGTATAATTTACTAATTTAATATTTACCTACCACTTTCGAGTCTGTCTTTGAGATCCTACATGGAGGTCAATGAAAGTTGTTGACTACCCCTTCAATTAGAAGTATTAGTGGCAAGATCTAGTTGTGACATCTGTTCATCAACTTCATCACTATAAGCATGGCGACCACTAGACACGTGTCTTTATAGCTAAGGTAGTTTGGCTGTTTTCAGCCATCTGAGGATGAATAACAATGCGACAGAAAAGGCTAAAACTTTCTTAATCAAGAGACTTTGGTCACCTGACAACATAAAAGTCACCGTTAGTGACGCAGCTTACTGTTCTCTTATGAAAAACGACGTGAATAACATTGAAATTTGCCTAATTACTGTCTTCTAGTTCTACTAGTCTGCTAATGCCATTTTTGTATCATGAAAATAAATCTTTCCATGCTGTGAATAGAGCTGGTTCTTAGCTCATTTTACAGGTATTGCTCAGGTATTGCTCAGGTATTGCTAATTGGTCAAGTGGTTCAGGGGCTGGGGCGTTGATTGTTTTGCATTGTTTTAAACATTGTTATTATGCAACAATGCCAAACTTAACATTAAATCCGTGCGTTTACAAGGTGATAACTGCATTATTACAATTCAATTGTCGAGGTTGTAAACCATTGTGGCGCGACTATGTTGCAGATAATCTGGCACAGTCGCAGACAAAACTTGCTATTTTGCCCAAATTTCAGCCGTTTTGCCAAATTTTGACCAATTTGGACATTCTAATACCCCATTTAAATCTTCTCGACGAGACCTGTCCGTTGGTGGAAGAGACAGATCAATAGAATAAAGCACTGAAAAGTTATTCAGTAAAAAACAATAAATGTGCACGTAGCCGTATTTAGCTGCAGAAGATTAGCTGCAGACAGCTTTTCCCTGAAAATTGGTGTCGCAGACAGTGGCAGAAAATTCTGCTTTGGGGATTTCAGGTACTTGGGGGGAAAAATAATAATGTCAAAAGCTTAAATTGTGTTGAAACCGAGAGCAATGACCCACCTGACAAAAATTAACTCGTGTAGGAATGTCAGCTAAGCTGCTTTAAATGCAAATCTGATCCGCAATAACGTTGAAAATGTGTAACTATCTAGCTAGAGCTAGCTAATTCTAGTCCACTCATCCCCATGTTAAATCCAATAGGGTGATTATTCATCGATGCCGAGATAACGGGAAGGCTTCCAGCTATGAAATTGGTTTAATGGGTGCAGTACAGTACGAACTGCGTACCTTTTATGGTTTGAAGCCTGAGGCCATAATGGGGATGATGTGGAAGGGAGCGTAAGTACGAAAATATTATAACCATTGTTAGTACTGTTGGCATCGTCTCTCATTGGGCGGCCAAAGTTCCGACAATGACAACGTGTATAGCGACGTGCGTGCCTAGACACACTAGTGTATCACGATAAATCTAAACTACGTTGCCAAAGAAATTGTATTCACGTCCAATTCACGAAAAATAAACTAACTGTAAAAACAAAGCAAAATAAACAAGCCAAAAACTGGTAAAGAGGCCACCAAGTTGAGTGGTTCGGCCCTTCAAAGGAGTGATATCAACAATCAAAACTAAAAAGAAATTACAACAAAATTAAAACCAAACCAAAACTATAAAGACGTGGCTAAGTTGAGAATGGTTCAGGCATATAGGTTAAAGGTAGTAGCAAAGTGTTGAAAACCAATTTCTTGTTTTACACAATTTAAAAAAAGTGATATCTTATCAAAAACCAAAACTGGTAAAAGGTGCCGCCGAGTTTCGAATGGTTCGGCCCTTCAAAGGAGTGATATCAACATACCAAAACATTCGCCAAGTTAATCGCACCAAATAATACTTTGGACGTTAAATAAAAACTTGGAACATTGCTACTACACTGTGACTGAGGTTGGCGCTAATGACAAAGCTGTCGACACGCCATTAAGCCTCAAACCACCCCCCCCCCTGCCCCCATTCGGAACTTGGCGGTCCCTTTTACCAGTTTTGGTTTTTGACATATATCTATATAGTTATTTCGCTTAGGAGCAGAGCTAAAAGGGTTGTTAGGAATCAGGATTTTCAGGGTTTCAGGGCAATCAGGATTTCAACAATCCTTCTTACCACCGTAGCAAAGAAAGGGCATGCGGCCGACAATGAAACGGATGTGTGCTCTAACAATTAGAAACAAACTCTATTGTTTCAATAATGCAGACTATTACAGCCGAGTTGAATCGGCGGGAATCAGCTCATTCTTCCCAAGGAAGCAAAGAAAAAAGCGAACGGCCAACAACGAGAACCGATGTGCGGTGTAACAATTAAAAACAAACAGAATATTGCTATTGACTAATAAGTAATGCAGTTTAAAACATTAAACATTAAAATGCTTTAACCAACCAAACATTCCCACAGTTTAAAAACTCACCGGAGAGTGAGAGAGCTTAGTTGAGTTTAGCAGGAACGTATACTCAGTATTCATGGAACTTGGCTGACTGTTACAGCCGAGTTAAAACGTTTAAAAGTTGGTTGAGTAACAATCACTGCATGCACGATCATTATGGCGGGCTTTTCGCACTTGGTATCAACGGGCTATTCAGCCACACTGTGTTTCCCTCCACTGAAATAGTTATTTACTTCCGTAAGCAAACAAAACACCAGGGATTAAAAGGAGGGGGAGCAGGATTGCGGGAGGCATTCAAACCACACAAGGGAGAATATATGGGAAGGGGGGCAGGGAACACGGAAGGGGACAACAGGTGGGTATCTGTCCACAATGGGGAATGAGGAGTGGGGGAGGAATGGAAGGGAGGGTTCGGTGACTGTTTTCATTTCAAGCTTCCTAGTAAAGTATTTTGCTCACACATGCGGGAAACACCAGGGGTTCCAAGGGAGAGGGAGCAGGGATGGGGAATTCAGACAACACAATGCAGGAAAGGCGGGGCAGGCTCGGACTGGCCATTGTGCCAATGGCACAGGCGCCCTTTAGGCTACTATACTTCCGGCGCCCCTTTGGTATAGTCTATTTTTTTGTCCTCTCCGCCAAGATAACAAAATTGGTTTTGGATTCCCTGTCCGCTTATAACCTTTCCTTTCAGCCAATAATTTCCTTCCCTCTTCTCCCTTTCTTTACTTACGTTTTTAACACATTTTTTAAACTCGCTCTCCTCTCCCCAACCCATTCCGGAATTTTCAAAAACTAGCATTACTTGAAATATAAAATGTGTGTTGGAGAATGCACTCCGAAGCCAGAAATGGGGAAATAAGTAAAGGTTCTTGAGCTCAACCCACGGACTTTGCTTCTGCTTGGGGAGATTAGTGCTTCCCCAAACCCCTTGACGGTTGGGGGCACCGTCACTTCAAGTTTCCTGTAAAACGCATGGCGTCCCTACCCGGTTATTTCGATAAAAGGCACAGGCGCCCTTTCCTACCCAGTCCGACTCTGGGGGGGGGGGGGTGGAAGGGGTGCCCCAGAGGCAGCAGGGGGAAAAGCTGACCACACAATGGGGGATGTGGGGGCATGGGATTTTTTTTTTGGGGGTCTTTCGAAGTCATGCTGACAAGTAAAGTATTTCGTTCGCGCATGCGGGAACCAGTTAGACCGGCGTATGTTACGCCGGGGGGTACAGCTAGTTGATAAGAAATACTAATACGAAAAAGGTGACTGCTGTCCTCAAAATCTAACGAATACCAAAAAAAAAAAAAGGAAATGGACGAAAATTAGATTAATGTTTCCATCTCATAATTGCTAAGAAAAAAAATGGAGTTCATCAATTTAGACCAAAAGTATCCGATATCTACCCCCAGAACAAAACTTGTTAAGGATTCCTGCCAAGCTTTTCGGCCGTGTGAAGTCGTGATATCAAACGCCAAGCTCTTTCGCCAAGCTAATCCCACCGACTAATACTTGAAACGTTAAATGAAATAACTGAAAATTGCGCAGTAAGCAATTTTCATATTTCATCTAACCTTCTAACTATTACGCGGTGGGATTAGCGTGGCGAAAGAGCTTGGCGTTTGATATCACGACTTCACACGGCCGAAAGGCTTGGCTGGAATCCTTAGGTTTTGTCTTTGGTAGATACCTATTACATGTACACACAAATTACTAGATTGCGCGTACTTAGGACGGTGTCTTTTCCGTGGCAAGCAATGATGTTTAAAGCTCGAAATTTAAAGTTCTTGAAATGTTGGTTTTATTTAAGGGGAGAATGGCATACGGGTGCAAGCTTTTATTCATTGATTAAAGTGAAAGAACACCAATATATAGCAATACTAAAAAAAAAAATTGCTCTAATAATCATGCAAGTAAAAATTAAATAGTAAGATTTTGAAAGGTGTTGAGGTGAAATCACTATTTCTAACTAGCACTGTGTACTCTTCACGACAATAAAAATAGTCTCCTAAGTGGTCATCGTGGCTGAGTTGTGAGAGAGTTCAGCCTGGTTGCTGGAGGTTTGCGGATCTGGTCGAACTGCTTAAAAGGGGATCTTGGCAAACTCCCCGCCAGGACTGCCAGACAGGGTAGCGTGGAAGGTTACCATGCTCCTTCAGCGGCTATGGGAACTATTCTGGCCAATCTTTCGGCCCCTACGCTGATCGGTGGTTTCCCTTATCAAATCCCCGGGTTGGCACCTCCCTTTACCAGAGGTTTCTTTTTCTCTAAAAGTCTGGTAATGTTAAAAATTGAGCCGGTTCAGCCATACAAGCATTAAGTTGCTTCGGCTGACGTAATGCCCAAAGAAATTAATTTTTAAAATAAAATAAAGTCCAACTTTGGGTACAGGCACTTTTCCCCATCATTTGCCTACATCAAGCATTCAAACTAGAACAGATTTCTTTAATTACAGCACTCAACATTTTAAATCTGCACTGCATGCTTGTGCAACTTTTTTTTTGGTACATTAAGCAAGCATTGATAAAATTTAATAAACCGATTTCCTAATTCACATCCACTTAGGTTAAAATTTAAGTTTAGTTTTATTTCCCTTCCCAGGATTCTAAAATTTTTGCAAAGGTCAGAAAAATATATTTTGAGAAAGCAAGCAAAGAAAATAGAACTGTTTGTCACTATTAAAAGAAATACAGAAGTTTGTAAAAATACTTCAGCACTTTAAAGAAAATGCATCAAACTATCAAATAACTAAATCTCAAAACTTTTATATTTTCGCCAAAATTCAAGTTTGTTTTTGTCAGTCTCATTTTAAATTGTAAATATCCTGAATTCCTCTTTAAGGCTCTGAACAGTCGAGTAATGGCCAGAAGCAGTGTCTCACGCAGCGAACAATTGCTAGTTGCAAGACTACCCATTTATCTTACCCTCTCACGAGATCCGCCTCTTTTTTTTTGTCTTGCAGCTCCTTGCAGACAATTTCGTCATTTATTATCAGTCATATTCCATGCTTGTCTCTTCCTTCCCACTCCCCTCCCTCCCATCCTTGATTCCAAGTTATTAATCCTTACCTCTCCCTTCCCCTCAAAAGTTATTAAACCGCCTCCACGCCACCTTTCCATCTGTTGCGTCTGGAAAACTGTAATAAATTAATGTTCAGACTTAAATTGCTGTCAGTTATGAGGTGAGTGTGAGAAATTTAGATGGTTTGCCTGTACTTTTGATGTTTGGTGTTCTCCCAGTCGCAATACCGGAAAAGGGAGGGGGGGGGGCAATTTGTCTACGTAATTACAAATTCTTAGGATCTTTTACATACCACAATCGACAGGAGCACACGGCATCACAGGGACCTCTTCTTCCCGAAAACGTCGGAGCTGGACGAGGTCTGACTAGAAGCAGGGCCCACTTGCATAGGAGAGCTGTGCTAACCTAACCATCAGGCTACCTTGCCCCATGGGTTTCCCTATACTAGACAAGCTTAGGATTTTGACAAGTGGTGTTCGAATGTGTCCTAAGGTTGGTCATGGTCGTATAAAGAGTAAGCAGATTGGAGTCCAGACTTCACATGGGCCAATCGGCAGCAATTGCCATCAGAGCTCGACAGGGTCACCTTTTTCGCATCTTTACACAGCCTCTCCCCCAACCCCACCCCACCCCACCAAAAACCAACCCCTTATTTTTGGTCCTGATTAAGCGCCTCTTATCGAGGTTTGTCGTACTGATGTAAATCGGGATGTTGGGAACTTGTTTCAAGGTAGACCATTCGAAATCAAGTTTAAGAGAAAATAAATAGGAAATATTTGCGGTGTCTGCTTCATGCCTATTGGAAATAATCATCGCGTGTAGCTAGAGATGCATAAACGCAAACGATGTTCAAACATTTTCGTTACCAATACTTGGTTTAAAAAATGTACCAGTCGTTTGTATGGTAACTGTAGTTTGGGAACTTCACTTTTAAGGGAGTGTAATGCTGCAGTTATTTTTTTTGTAGGGGGGGCTACTAAACAAAAATGAGATCAAATTTTTTTTTTTTGGGGGGGGGAGGAGTTAAGAGTAGCTAGAAAATTTCGGAAGGTCTCCACACACAGGGACGACCCTAAGGGGGGCAAGGGGGGGGGCGCTCTCCCCCCCAAAAATTTGGGCGCCCCCCGGGGCCCCCCCCCCCCACCATCAGATCAAAATCAAAACGTATAAACGAAGAAAATTCTGGTTACTTAAAAAAACTATTAGTTTCTTTCACTGCGACAGGAAGGACCTGTGGCCGCATCAATGAAGCCTAGTTGTTACAGTGAGAGTTGTAAAATCACCTTTTTTCAGCTGTATTTAAAACTATTCCAAAAAAAATGGTGTAAAAAACAGTTAAGAACGTTGGGTGTGAGAAAGAATTGCAAGATTGTTATTTTTACTTTTACTGTTTTTGGGGGGTTGGGGGTGGGACCGCGAAAGTAGAATTTTTCGGTTCGCCCCCCTAGCTAAAATTGCTGCCCCACTGTCGCCTCCCCAGTAAAGTGATTCTAGCGTCGTCCCTGCCACACAAACTTCAAATCTTCCCCCCCCCCCCGAAAAATGCAGAGCTGTTCCTAACCAGTACTTAATTTTATATCGAAAAATACTTTACTTGCATTGTGTTAAGAGAATTAGTACCGATTCTTGATCCTTTCAGTTTTTATAGTAGGGTGACTTAGCTTCCAAAATAAGTATAATCGTGCACTTTGTGATACAAACGTATAAATCGGCACGAATGAAGCTATTAATATACAAAACAAGACAAGCTATGGAACCACGCTGAATTTCATGTCATAAATTCAAAATGGCCACCAGGAAAAAGCTTTTTTGCTGTAACTCCTTAACCGTCAACAAATCAAAAGCACAATGTGAAGCGCTTCACACACAATTCTGGACGGAAAAGGTGGTAATCATATTTTGCGTAAAAACAACCCTTGAACCACAAAATCGTATTTAAAGTATATCACCCTTATTTCAAGCAAACGCTCTTTTTTTTCATTGGGTTGTTATAGGGATATTCGTGTTCAAAATGCCATTACGAGCCCTGTAATTGCCCGAAATGTACAAGCTTAGGATTTTCTGAAAGGTGGGGATCTATTCTTTCCATCAATCCTAACCGAAATTGTTTAACTTAGATAGGGACCGTCCTACCCTCATTTAAAGGTGAAGAGATGGTTATTGGCTTATGGTTATTTTCGAATTCGGTGCTCTTGCGACCCCTGTAATAGCCCAAAATGGTAAAGCTTATGATTTTCTGAAAGGTGGGGATCTATTATTTCCATCAATTGTTTGGTTGACCCCAGAGGCACTTTTCGTAGCATTACGGAAGGTACGGAAAGTCAGTAACTTAGATAGGGGCTGTTCTACGCTCATTTAAAGGTGAGATAATGGTGTTGTGGCGAAAGTGTATTGTGATTTTCGAATTCACAGTGCTCTTGCGACCCCTCTAATAGCCCGAATTGGACAAGCTGAGGACTACCTGATGGGTGGGGATCTATTCTTCCCATCAATAGGAACCGAAATAGTTTAACTTAGATAGGGACCGTTCTACGCTCCTTTACAGATGAAGAGATAAATGGCAATGGCGTAGTGGCAAAAGCGTATGGTGATTTTCGAATTCGGTGCTCTTGCGACCCCTCTAATAGTCAGAAATGGACAAGCTTAGGATATTCTGAAAGGTGGGGATCTCTTCTTTCCATCAATCCTAACCGAAATAGTTTAACTTAGATAGGGACCGTCCTACGCCTATTTTAAGGTGTAGCTGTAATTGGTGTAGCGGCTATTTTGAATTTCAAAGTGCGATTGGAATGCTTATTTGTATTTGTACCTAAGGTTAATTTCGGTTCGGATTGATAGAAAGAATAGATCCCCACCTTGCAGAAAATCCTAAGCTTGTACATTTCGGGATATTAGAGGGGTCGCAAGAGCATTGTGAATTCGAAAATCACCATACGCTTTCGCCACAACGCAGCTTTCTCTTAACCTTTAAATGAGCGTAGGACGATCCCTGTCTAAGTTAAACAATTTCGGTGGAGATTGATGGAAAGAATAGATCCCCACCTTTCAGAAAATCCTTAGCTTGTCCATTTCAGGCAATTACAGGGCTCACAAGAGCATTTTGAACACGAATATCCTTATAACAACCCATTGAAAAAAGGAGTGTTTGCGCGAAATAAGGATGATATACTTTAAATACGATTTTGTGGTTCAAGGGCTGTTTTTACGTAAAAGATGATTACCACCTTTTCCGTCCAGAATTGTGTGTTGAGCGTTTTTTCTTCACATTGTGCTTTTGATTTGTTGACGGTTAAGGAGTTACAGCCAAAAAAACTTTTTCTGGCGGCCATTTTGAATTTATGACGTCATCATATGAAATTCGGCGTGGTTCCATAGCTTATCTTGTTTTGTATATTAATAGAATACCTTCATTCATGCCGATTTATTCGTTTGTATCACAAAGTGCACGATTATAGTGCTAAGCCGCCCTACTATTAAGATCGCCCCCATTTTTACGAATGTTAAATCAGGTTTATGACTGTCAGTTGTGTAAATCAATGACGAGTTACTGGTCACTCTAAGCTGCAATATAATCCAAAACCCCATAATGGTAAAAGGATCCGTTAAGTTTTTGCCCTATAAAGTAATGATATCGGAGCCAAACTGGTTGCCATCAATGTTTTTCTTCCAGCCCTGATCACTCAACCTTAACCGACAACTCAGTTAACGTATTGTTTCCGTTTTTACAATTAAATCTAATTATATTCTAAATTATCTAAAAAAGAAAAAGAACTGAACTAAACTATCGTGCTCACTGGTTGGAGGAGGGTGGGGGGGGGGGGTAGGGTTAAGTCAGTTGTTTGGCCGTTTGCAGTGTTTTGGCCGAAAACGACTTAAGTACGGGAATGAGCTATGATCATCGACAAAACTGTTGCAGGCAAAATGGCACATGATTTAATTTTTTTAAAGTAAGTTTAGGCGGGGGATTGCCCTAAATATTCAGTGTTCTCGGCAATAAGTGTAATAAATAATGTGATCAAGGGAGAACTGGCAACTGCAGTCTACCAAAGCAAACAAGCTAGCACAAAATGAAAATGGACCATCGTGCCGATCGTCTGAAACAGTTTCCGTGCTCGTTGAACGGTTGGGCCCAAATTAATGGGCTGTTGCTCAGAAAGGAGAGAATGAAAAAGATGGAAGACAGGTCGTTTAGTGCCCACCAGCACCTTGATTCATGACCTCCCGACACGCACTAACCGAATGAAACCCAATTTGGCCGACAACCCATCGGAGCTCTCTGTGGGAGCAGTTATGAAAAAGTGATAGCAATTACACACCCTGGGGATGCATGTCCAGGGTGGGGGACTCAAATGCGTGACCAAGCGTAGTTTGTAAACCTTCATGGCTTTCGGCACCACACATACACACCACAGCGATTCGCCCAAAAGAAATAATGAACCTCAAAACGGCGGCAGTAGCCGTAATCTTACAGAAAATCAAGTTTGAAGATGGTCTTAAGGGCATTGACAGCTTTAATATGCCCTTTTATATGTGGGTGAGATGTGGAAATATGGGGCAAGTCTCTTTCAGAATTGATCTTCTGTGGGTGTTAAGTGCATAGCGTATTGTCTTTTTGCAAAGAATTGTGTTCAGCCGTTATTAGAAATGCTAAGATTTGTTTTAACAGCCATGCATTAGTCATGGAACTAGCGAATAGCATCTGCCTTTTTTTTTGGCCCTAGGTTTGACAAAATTAAGGTGAAATAGTTTTTTGTGGCCACAGTTTTCAGTGGTTAGCACGACTGCCTTGCATGCAACAGTCCCGAGTTCAATCCTGGCTTCGGGCGACCCTTAACTGTGCAGTTAGGAAGTGAAGGGCCCCAGATGGCACTCGTGCTCATGTTGATTGTGGCATGTAAACAATCCTAGATATTTCTTTGTAAAATTATCCCTCTCCGTCCCGAGACAACCTTAGCAGTTGAAAAGAATGTTAATTTAACAGTCCCTTTTTAATGTAACATAAGTTGAGGCTAGATTTAGTGGAAGAATCTCGAGGTCGGGTCAAATCTGCTGATAAGAGGAGAAAAATAATGCTGGTGGTAACTGCAATTTTGTGCTTAAAAATGTTCTCAAAAATGTCATTGAAAATAAACAAGTATTTTAATATCTTCACCATCCACTTAGAGAATTACTGACAAATTTCTAATTTACTGTTAAGACAAATGAAAGGTTACAACATAATGCATTCGGAATCACACTTATCCTTCATCCTCAAGGGATCCAAGGGAGGAAGGCAGATGAACTAAAAAAAAAACTGCCGAAATTGTTAAAAAAAATTCAGTTAAATTACACCAAAATGCGTGAATACTTAGAAAAATCGTACTCAGCCCCCCTCCAAGACTTTGTTCTGGCTGAGTTTTTGTACCCTTCTTTCGTCTGAGGTGAGTGCCCCTTGAATTTTTTAATTAAGGCTAACACCAAATTTTCTAGTGAATTTTTCTATCAACAGGACCTTCCATTGCAACAAAACAATTTTCTGCGCAGAATTGCTCGTTTCTTCCTTGGTCAAGTCTGCTGAAAGTGGACCAAAATAATACTGCTGGTAACCGTAATTTTGTGCAGAAAAATGATCTCCGAAAATTTCATTTAAAACAGACAAACTTTTTTTAATGTCTATTCAACTGCCGCATAGAAAATTACTGATGAATTCCTGATGTACCGTTAAGACAAACGAAAGGTTATAACATAATACATTTTGGAATCCGACTTAACATGCACACCCTTCCATCTGTCATCTGGGGGAAGTGCCCCTTGAAGGTTTTGTTTAAGGCTAACACTAAATTTGCTAGCCTTTTTTTTCACTTTATTAACGGGACCATCCTTTAAATAATGTTCTGCACGGAATTGCTGGTTTCTGCTTTCCCTGTGACATACTTTTCTTTTTGTGTGGTATTTGAGACCTCATCAAATATTGCATCATTTGTAGATGGGAAATCATTAACTACGTCCTTCTTGAAAGTCCTTGAATTTAATTTTTTTTAAAATATAAAATTATGCCCTAGCTCCCTGTAGCAGAATCACAGTGACGCGCGACGCTACGTCGCAGTACGGCTGGCAGTGTTGCAGTAAGATTTATCCTGCACTTTTTCTGTCTTGAGTCTTATTTTGCGATAATTTCACCAAAAATTGACTGATTTTGACGTTCAAATCCACCATTTTAACCGTTTTTTCAAGAGCTTTTAAATGGTGCTATTGTCATGATAGATTTGGTCGTTCTCAAGTTGTTTAGCTAAAACAACCTACAAAGGTCTCGACAAAACGTTGTCGCAAGAAACTTGTTCATGAAACCAAATGGGCCTAACTCAAAAAATTTTACACAATGCAGAATTCCATCTCCACACCCTTCCTGCCACCCGCAGACGCCTCCCTCTTCCCGCAGACCGTTTTTAGTTTACAAAAATCTTGTCGCAGACCGGCTGAAAATATTCTGCTTCTGGGGCTAGCTTTGAGCAACAAACTTGAGATTTGTTTTAAATAGTTTCCATGGTTGTCGTAACATGTTGCTGAGCTTATCTTCAAAGTTTGTTTCGCCACTAGTTTTCATCAGTTTTCATCAGTTCTTTACTAGGCTGTTAAAAGGAATCTAGGGAAAAAAACACCTGCAGAAATAAGGCTGGAAAAAAAAAACTGATAGAGAAAATGCTGAAGGAAAAAAAACCATTGCTAGTGTAACTCTTTACCCCCCTGCGTGGTCAACACAAGCCAAAGCAACTGGACTAATGTAATGTAGCTTCTTTTTCCCCTCAGCTTTTTTTTCTGTGCACGTGCATAACAAAAACATGAAACTGTTTTGGTGACATGTTGGCTCTTCCCCGTGAAAACTGGGCCCCATTTAAAGCTGAGCAGCCTTTTTTGAGCAAATTTGTTGATTAATAATTAACGGTCTGATATTTAGGTAATAGGATCGATATCGGCAAATTTCGGGGGGGGGGGGGGGGG
>JAHWFP010190830.1:209976-269635 GCA_023313725.1 Lithobius niger
CCCCCCCCCCCCCCCCCCCCCCACAAGTTGCTGATATCGATCCTCTTACATAAATATCGGCATCCCATCCGGTATCTGTGCAGCCTTAAAGACTACTACTTTTAAGTATGAATTTAACAACCACTTTAAACGGCTTAACAATCACTTTAAAACTTGAGGTGTATGAGGCTTATTGCCGGCTTTCAAAGTGGCTAGCAACAATAAGATAGCTTAAATAAAACAAATTGAAATAAGGCATTGTCGGCGATTTACTTTCTGCCTCTTCCAAACCAAAAAAAGTGACAAAGCCAGACAAAAAGATTTTCAAAGAAACTGATTTTGACGCCGCATTGATCATGAAAGATTGACCTGACTGCATTGGCTGATCGAGTGAGCGAAGCGACCAAAACTCGGCGTTTGCTGGCCAGTGTGCGCAAAAATTTGATCGAAGAAGTTTAATTCAGTGAAACATGTACACATACGCAAGCGTGTGCGACCAAAATGTACCAGTGTAGTAAACTATGCATCCACCTGTACGTAGAACCGACTTCAGCAAAGAAGTAATATTATTAGCCAGTGAAAAATTGTTTCAAGTAACGATGCTTGAGTGTGCAAATTTTGAAAACTCAAGTCACAGGATGTGCTGATTGAGTGAGCGAAGTGAATGAAAATTGGCGGTAGTTAGCCAGTGTGTGCTAAAATTTGATTGAGCAAACTTAATTCGGTGTAACATGGAGATACACTTAGCAACCAAACTGTACCGGTATTGGATG
The DNA here is from genome assembly GCA_023313725.1 of Lithobius niger. Classification (NCBI taxonomy): domain Eukaryota; kingdom Metazoa; phylum Arthropoda; class Chilopoda; order Lithobiomorpha; family Lithobiidae; genus Lithobius; species Lithobius niger. The sequence goes on from JAHWFP010190830.1 coordinate 210,729, forward strand.
AATGTGCACCCAACACAAGCCGTGCATAGTACGGGCCTCGTCTAGTATCTTTACAACAGCATCTCTTATAAGTCCTAAAGGTGACATAAGTAGGTTTGCATCTGTATTTATTTATAATTAGAGTGGCATAGTAAATCCTCACCCTTACTTACGTATAGGGCATATTACACTGACTGTAAGCCCCCTCATGAAAACTCATGTTGGATGTATTTTTAAGCCTATCAGGTTTGGAAACTGGTCATTGTTACACCGTTTAAATTACGGTAAAAAATGGGTTATTATAATTTAGCCATGTGACAATGAAGAATCAACAACCATTTCAAATAAAGAAATGGTAACAAAGATTTACCAGTTAAGAGATAAAAGTTTTTGTTAGTATTAGTAAAATTTTTACTGAAAAAAACTTGGCTTGGTGTTACTTTTCTTGAAGGGTATGACCATGAGGAGATGTTTTGGTAATTCTTCTAATATGTGTGTGACACATCCTAATTACCATGTCATCTGGATGTATTTCCAAATTATCCTGGTTGACTCTAACAGCGTAAATCACAATGGCACCTGCTCATTGGGGCACACGGCTCTCCCACCTTTGTTTTATGGTTACCCTTTTGTCAGAAAAAATTGTGACTAACAATAATAAAACTAAGCCTATTTGAGGATTGTACTCTCCATGGTACCATGCGCAATGTGGATACCGGTCATTACTAGTGGTTTTGTTAGGCCCTTATTTTCTTAAGATTTGAAGAAACTGTTCAGAAAAATAGTGCCTACCTTCCATTGAAAATCTTCCCTTTGCCCCTTTTTCCCCCCCCCTTTGTGCGCAACCCCCCCCCCCCCCCCCCCTCTCTTTTTGAAAGTTTGCAGGTGCCTATGATAATTCAATACACCAAAAAAACTGCATGGAAAAGAAAAAAGCTTGATGAAAACATTAAGCCCTTGAGTTTTGATAAGTGTTGGAAAACTGGAAAATTAAAATCTTATATAAATTAATTACAAACAAAAACGTCAAGTATGCTGTAAAAAAGAGGGTTATACAATTGATTAACTTGACTTGTAAGAAGGAACATGATTGATTTTTACTTAAATAATCAAAATTAGAATTAAGAATATTGCTTCTGTTTAGGTGCTGTTGTGCTTTATGAATTAAATTATTCTTAAAGCACAACAGCACTTAAACAGAAGCACTTTTCTCAGTTGTACATTTGATTATTTAAACTGCAAACCCAAAATTTTTATCTGTGCCCCTTTTAACAAATAAAATAAAACTTCAATCATATAACTATTTTTTACGCCACACTTGATGCTTTTTTTTTGTAATTGGTATACCTTTTTTTGGTATGCCAAAACCATTCCTCTTCAGGTTTTAATCGTTGAATAATTATTAGCTCACCAGCATTGTTAGCAGTTCTTCATTCTTCATGCGTATTGTGTATTGCTTGGATGTATTATTAATCTGTAATGAGCGCATGGCTTTTGGCTGCGGCCCATTAAACAAATTTCAATTCTTCAGAGTATGCCATGTGGCTGGTATTTGCTGATTGGCATTGTTCCCTAATTACAGTGTTTGAAAACAATGTAAAACAATAAAACTGACCTTCAGGGTCGTGTAACTCCGGAATGGCTCGACCATTTGAAGAAGTGGTCTCTTGAGGATGAAGCAGAACTAAAATTTTAGCTTGGATCATGTTTAGATTTAGGATAGGTGCAGTAATTTTTCTGAAACGGGCAGACCAAGAACGACAAGTGAACAGTTGTAAAATTAACATGTCGCTTCCTACTTTTACTCTTGCATAGAATTGCTTATTTTTTCTATAAATACAGGGTGGCCCACAAAAAAATGACCCAAGATTTTCTAAGTCCCAACTTTTCTAGTTAGCACCCCTCAAAACCAGGAAAGAGCAGAAATAGTCCCGTTTCATTAGCTTTGATTTATCCTATCCTGATCCTAACGGGTGCTAACTAGAAAAGTTGGCCTTAGAAAATGTTGAGTTGTCAGTTTTTTTGTGGACCACCCTGCTGTATACCTTCCAAACTTATCTATCTGGCAAAGTTTGGTCGAAAAGTGTTGAATAGGTACGGAGAGAAATTTTTTCTTTATACTGAGTAAGTGCAATACCTGTCAATTTTTACATTGTTGTCTCAATGATGATGCATTTCAAAGATTGTCGGCCGCCTTCGTACCCAACCACGCATGCATGGTTCTCCCGATATAAGAGAGCTGTCCGAAAGAATCGTCATCTGTCTCAAGCCGCTCTGGAACGGCGGCCTGTCTTCTTGAACTTTAGCTGCAATGAAGCCATCGTGGCTCCCTCCCGGTAATGACCCATTCTTGAACACGAATCATCTCCACCCTTTCACCAGTGACCCGATTTCATCCTTTCGGCCAACCCTTCCTGCCGCCCGTGACGATCCGGCGTCCGGCTGGTCCGGAATACCCATGTTGCCGAAAACTAATTGGTTCTTCACTTCAAGATTGCCTTCACGCTTCGCCTCCTCCCGTCCTTACAGCCTTGGAAGAGGTCCCACGTCAAGCCAAAACACACTCCCGTAAAGCTTATAGTAGTTCCGTCAAGCCTTTCCCTCACAGTACGGCCTTTCGGCCCCTCTCTCACCTCCAACATTTCATCTTGCAGGGATCACGATTTGATCTGCAACAAACCCACAACTGGATGTTCCCGTAGATTCCGCCGACTTGCTCCTCGCCCATGTGCCGGGCCGACATGCAAGATTGGACAGCATCTACTGCAAGCCTAGGTAACCCCACACGCCCTCCCCCCCCCCCCCCCCCCCCCAATCCTTACGGCCTTGGTAGAGGTCTTACGTCAAGCCAGATGCTCTACGTGATGCCAATGGAACTCCCGTCAAGCCTCACCCACATAGATCGGCCTTTCGGCCACTCCCTTCATCTCCCGACAAATCATCTCCCGACAAATCATCTTGCAGGGATTAGTCTAGTCTGTAGTAAAGCTCACAACCTCGTCGACTGTCTAGGTCGTCCCGAAGCTTCCGCCGCTTCTTTCCCTTACGACCATCTGCACCTCCTCCTCCATCCTTACGCTCACCGAAATCTACGGTTCTTCTCGCTTCCCACAGCCCTGATGCCGCTGCCCATCCTAACAGCTGGGTGCCCGGCTCAGCCAAGCCGGTGTTTATGTCGCCAACGTCAAAACACAACTCATCGTTTCAGCCATCTGTCTCTGCCAACCCTGTCCTTTCGTCCTCAGATGGAAACCTCCATCATCAAGCCCGACTCATCAGCCTGCCTTCCCGCTTTTAGATCAAGTTCTCTGCCCTCTTACGTTGGCTCCAAGCCAAACAACCTTCCATCCTTTCGACCTGCCTCGCACACCAACGCCACACTGCACCTTACGTTACAACTACGCAGCCTCGTTTTGGAACAACCAGCTTTCGTTTCCGGTTCCGCCGCATCGGATTTCCCGCCTTTCACCATTCAAGTGATAGTTTTGTTGCTCTTCACGGAACTACCTAGCACCCTTTCCACCCAGTCGGTTCATCATCGAACTTTGTGTTTTTCAAGACATTCATCAACCACAATCCTCAACTGAAGTGAAGTGCCCATCCTCAGTCCTCACCCATCGGAGGTGAACAGCTGGAAGATCCTTTCTTCCCTCCCTTCTCTGCAGAACTCGTAGCCACTACTCCCCGTTCGCCTACAAGGCACCAAGATCGTGGAAACTCTCCAGACAGGGACACAGTCCCGAACTAGGGATCTGACCTCTCGGGGACTCTCGTGGATTCCACCCAAGACACCCACATTCAACCGGAAGTGTTCTCCAGCATTCAACAGTTGCCTTCCAGTGATGCTTTTCAGCCCCCTGGTGATCTCCCTCCACATTCACCGGAGAACCATCTCTCTGGCTTAGACAGTGAACAAAGGCCTGAAATCGACTGCGTCTCACTGTTCAACTGTTTAACCCTTTCAAGCCCAAATTAGTTAAGTCCCATGTCAGTCGCAGGATTCGAGCCGGCATTCACTAGGTTTGGAGACGAGGACGCTGGCCACTAGGCTGTTACTGCTCGCTTCCTCACAAAGCTTGCAGTGCGGGTTGGGACTTTGTTTCTGCTCCATCATCCTACAGCAGTTGTCGTTTTGCTACGGCGGACCTGAAAGGGTTAAAACACAAACTGCATTTGAACAAGCAAGCAAGAACACAGTTCTCCGAAAACTTCGAAAAAAATCAAACCTATTCTGGACTCTCTTTACTCCCAACTCACCGCACAGGACACACTTATCTCTTCATTATAATCACACAACGCCAAACTTCAGGCTTCGAATCTCCAACTCCTGGAAAAGTCTGCAAGCCACATGATCCAACAAGCACTGTCCACTAAATCCACAGACGATTTTCCTCATCAAGGTCTCAGCCAACAAGACCATCTTAAAGAGCTCCTTGTCGATTTGTCCACCCTCTTCTTTCCATCGCACCCCAGAGTTCGTCTTACAACTCTCCCCTCAAGGCCTGCGATCGTTTCATCCCAATCTGAAATTCAACTCGACCAACACTCACCTCCGAACCATTTCGACCTCACTTTGCACAACCAAATTTCCGAGACATGGGAGAACTTGACTGCAGCATCCCTAGGCCAAACAGTCCATGTCTTTTCCCTCTGGCAGTTTGACAACGCCTCGTCTTTTCTGCCTCTTCATCCCAACCTCACTCATATCTCCACCACCAGACCTCGGACCTTCCCTGCGACCTTTGTCGTCACAAGGCCAAAGGCTACCCTTCTGGCATTCGAAATAACCCCTCCATCAACTAACCTCCCTGACCTTGCCGGTCTACTTCTTCGGGCTCCCATTTTGCACCTGCTGCCCTCTTCATTAAAAAAAAAAAAAAAAAAAACATAAACAGACCTGTAAAGGGATTTTTCCCCGAACCTGAGCTCTTCCAAGCGCCCCAAACCTGACCACCTCTTCCTTTGGGACCCTTGGAAACACTCTCACCCTTCAACATGTTGACCGGCAATCTCACCCTTTTTCTGAGCCCGTTCCTTTTACATAAGAAAAAACAAAAACTCAGTTACCTTCCTTTGACAACTTTCAACTTTGTCTTCTTCAAAATTAACCTTCCACCTTCCCTTGTGCTGCGGTCCATCCTATCCTGGGTTAGCCTCTCTTAAAGCCTCACTGGTCTTAAATTTTGGTTGTATGACACACCCTTTCCAAAAAATAAAAGATAGGAAAGACTGGAAAGGAAACCCCCCACCACCATCCGATTGATAAGGAACGTTCGTGGACCACTCGACAACTCCTCAACCTCTCCATGTGAAACTGGAATACTCATCACCTCTGACTTTCCTTCCATCCACAACAAAGCGCAAACTTTGTCGCTGTCGCTCACTCATCCAGCCTGACAGACATCAGTTCACCACCCGTTCAAAGACACCAAAGCTCAACAAGGTATCTATCTTCTTAACTTCAATAATTGTGGTCATCATTGAATCCCTGTGCCATGTTGCCCGTCACATTCTTGAATGACCACCCAACCTGCCGCTTCGCACAGTACCCCGGGAACTCGCTCAAAATTTGACCAAATTTGACGAGGTCGGCCTGTCAATGCAAAAATTGACAGGTATTGCACTTTCTCAGCATAAAAAAAGAACATTTTGCCAGTCCCCAACCAGGCCGGCTAAAAATGGTTTCTTTTGCTGAATAGTGCAATACTGAAGGGCCCACCCTGCCTCCCCTCTTGACTCACCTTTTGACACCATTGAGAAAAAGAGATGACTATGCTTTCGGACACCTTATATAGGGAGAACCGTGCATGCGCGGTTGGGTACGGAGGCGGCCGGCGATCTTTGAAATCTCAAGGCAAGACAGCATCATTGAGACAACAATGCAAAAATTGACAGGTATTGCACTTTTTTCAGCAAAAGAAACCATTTTTAGCCGGCCTGGCTGGGGGCTGGCAAAATGTTCTTATTTTGCTGGACTAAGAACTTAATCATATATATATTCGGGTGTCGGCGGGTGTGAGTACAGTATTTGTACCAATATAAATTTTTTTCTTAGCTTAAAGGTGTCTGCTTAGTGTGCTTATTTTAAAACTTTATTTTACAGGGTGACCCGAATGTTCCAGCAGGCCAAGTTACGTTTAAAGCCGATTTTCGGTACCCAGTCATTTTGACTGAAAGCCAACAGCGTAACATCCAAGACCTGCAAAAGCAACCGGTGTCATCACCCATCCCCATGGAAAGTCTTGAGCCACAGTCCTTCTTGCTGCCTGAGAACTGTCACTGCCGCGACCAGGAGGTACCCCGATCATGCAAGGGAAGGTGAGAAAATGCATATTTTACTACTTTTGTTTTAGTGTTTCGCGGTGCAGAGCCGAGCTTTGGAGTTTTCTCATCCTCTGCTGGTATCTGTATCCTCAGTAGCATTTTAACCAGTTGTCAGTTTTGTTACAAATTTTCATCTGCATTCTGTCGTATTTGTAGATTTTTAAGTTGGTAAAATAATAAAATTGAGCAAGGGAGTTTTGATTCTTAACATGAAAATGTCAAAATATAAAAATCAACGTAGATCATTAGTCTGACATGTAACCCACGATCTGCTTCATTGTCATACAAGAGTTCTTAAACTGTGAAGTCAGTTATCACATAATCTGATAGTAGTAAATACTTGAACAAAACTAAACTTCATAATTATTGATGTAGATTTTAAACTAATTGTTGGTCCTGAAGTATTTGTCCCAAAACAGAATCCGACATGGATTTAGTCCATAGTGGTTTGGAACCTAAAATGTAATCCTCCACCCAAAGGAGGGGGTTGGCCCTTTTAACGAAGTGTCACAATGATGTGTTACGGTACAGTAGTCACGAATTTGGTCTTTTTCCCGTACAAGGTCGGTATTTCCAGGAACTGCTTTAAGTAGACCAGAAGATGTTTGTGCTTGTGGAAATGAAACCAGTTTTCTGAAAAGAGGGTTTTCTTAATACACTTCTACTTCAAGGGACGGATCAAAGGGCAGTGCCCTTTGTGTTCGCACCTAAGGTAGGCCCATGAATCGTATTTAAGTAACTCCTGTCTGTATCTATCACTGAATAGACAGGTGCTTACAAACATTAATTCTATCAGCATTTAGGTAAGTTGAACCTCTTCCAAGCTAGGACGTATGCTTGCAGAAAAAAAGTTCAGCGATGAAAAGCGAGTTTCTAGATGGTTCCCTCCCAGGGATGGGTCTACTTCGCTGCCTTTATCAGCCTTCACTCTAATAGATCATGACCACCAGATGAGCATGAAAGTGTTTTTGCCTTGGGTTAGTTGGAAAGCCCCGCCCTCTTCATTTGTCTTCAACTATACATATCTTCCTGGGCCCTTAAGATGAGGCGAAATGATACGGAAATCCCTCTTTTGAGGGCTTTCGCACTGGACCTTTATGTATGAAACTATATAGGAAGCTGCTACACTTTTTTTTCCATTAAGTCTTGTCGATCGATTGAACGACATGAACAGGATGTGGAAGTATCATCGTTCCTGAGGGAACTTGGCTCCCACGAATCACACTGAATTCATCTTTCCTTGAGGGAATGTTACTCCTCGATTTGCCATCATTCTAGATTTGATGAAAGAATTGAACGTTGTTTGCGAAGGTTTTCACTCTTCTGGGAAATCGAGAAGATCGTCTCCCGTGGAAGAAGTCTCCACCTAAGCAGAATCTCTAGTTCTCTTAAAGGGATGCTGAAGTTTCAGATGAGCATAACACTGTCGTCTTTGGAAACGAGGACAATTATTTTTCTGTCGATTGACAAGTCACGACAATAAGAATCCCCAGCTTGGATGCCAGCCTCTTCTGCTTCTTGACGCACCATTAAGCCTCAATCCCCCCCCCCCCTCTTCTGCTTCTTGATGAAGCGATGGACAGCTGAAGCAAAATTAAAAATACCGTAGCGGTTATTACTCTGAAAGTTCATTTTAACAATTCGACAGTTCAGGAAACAACTCAAAATTTCAATTACTAGAATACTTACCAGTATTCTGAAAATTTTCGACCGACAGGCCACTTTTCTGGCTTCATGAGGCACTATGAGACAATGTAGTAGGAAAAAATCTTTGAAATCATAAGTGCCTGATGAAGACGAGTGTCCAGTCTGTCGAAAATTTACAGAATGCTGGTAAAGTATTCTAGTATGTGAAATTGTGCGTTTTTGTTTCCTGAACTGTTGAGCTGAAAAACCAGGACGACACCATTGCGTTAAGCTATACGCTGAGGCAACAGGACGCACTCGCTACGCTGAAGCAAGAACAATGGTTCAAAATTTTTCTTCTTTGGATTGACAAGTTACTACAAGGATGAGGATCTTCTGTTCAAAGCCCTCTTTGTCTACTTTGAAATGAAGAGGCAGCAAGCTGAAACAACCATCACCTTATGTGGTAAGCTGAGGTAACAGGAAGGAAGGAAGACACTGAAGTGTGAACAAGGATTCAATAATTCTCTCCAGACAAGTAACAAGTCGCCACAAGGATCAGGATCTCGGCTCAGAATCCCTGCTCGTCTACTTCAAAGTAAAGTGGTTTCAAGCAGAAACAGCCATTGCGTTATGTGGTGCGCTAAGGTAATACGATGGAAGGAAAACACTGAAGTAGCAACAAGGATTCAAGTTCTCTTCAGTCAAGCGCACCGCAATAAGATCTCAGCTCGGAAGCCGCTCTCTTCTACTTCCAGACGAAGTGACTGACAACACGAGGGAGGGGCCCCTTTGTCTTGTGCAGTACACTGAGGCAACACGAAGCAAGTTCTATATAGAAGTGGAACAAGCATTCAAAGTTCTCTTCAATTAAGTGGCGAGTCACTGCAACAATGAGGATCTCTGCCTAAGTCATCAGCCTCAAAGTAAGAAGTGTAAAGCTGAAACAAGACAAGGACACACCATTGCCTTATGCGGTATGCTGAGGCGACAGGAAGGGTGGACAACACACGTAAGAACAGGATTCACCAGCTGTCTTCATTCAAGTGATAATTTGCCGCAGTGATGGTGATCTCATCTCGGATGGTGATCTCATCTCGTAGTGTCTTTTGTAGTGGGCCTGGAATCCCGCCATTCACCCTCCTTTCAAAGGAAGTACGAGGGCTGAAAAGCAGAATCAGCAGCGTGGAACTTAACTGGATCATTTCTTCAAGCTGGACGGGAAGCATATAGGAAGACGAAGACTTCAAGCGGCCGAAGATGGTTTAAAGAAGAGGGAGAGGATTTAAAGATTCATCTTTGGAAAATGTGGTCCTCTAAGCTTTCAGTGGTTTGCTGAAACGCATGGAGGAAATTTGGATTTTGTATCAGATTTTCACTCGGAAATAGGAATGCTGTAACACGGAAGACCCTTGGACGGTTTTTTCCTTTTTACGTGTCTTGGAATCATCAACCTGGAATTGAAGATCGGCATTTGTTTTTCTTAGATGCAGCTCGCTAATCAAGTGGATGGGATCGAGAGGTTTTTTGGTGACTCACTCAAGACAAGATCTTCCTTTCTGAGCCATGCCCTCCACTTCCACAGGGTTCATCCAAAACCTGGAGAACCTGGAAATCTCAGGGAAATTGACGATAGAGCCAAAATCTCAGGGAAATTTCAGGCAAAACAAGAATTTTTTAAAAATCTGGGGAAAAAAACTGGGATGATTTGAAAAAAAATGCCTTGTCTTATCTGTAAGTTCCACTGAATTAGCAGATCAAAAACCAAATCGTAGGCCAGTAGCAAATATTTTAATTTGTGCTTCAATACGTTCAAGTATTTTTGATATAATTTCAACAAACCAAATCTTAGGCTAGTACCCATATCTGTGATGAAAATGCGTTTCGTACCGTTTGGACTAGTGTCTAAACAGCTATTTTCTCGGATGTTGGATTACTTACAAATATTAATAAAAACATTAGCTACTGCCCGTTTCCCGAACTGAACAACTTGTAAACACCTGGAAATTGCCATTGGATGCACCTGGAAATATCAGGGAAATTGAGTATTAAAAAAATTGTCTGAACCCTGTTCCAACAAGCTGTCGATAAGAACTAACCTTTCCAGTGGCTTATTGCGGTTCTCTCCTTATGCCAGGAGGACCTCTGAGCTAAATTCAATGTCCTCGCTCATCAAGGAGTTTCTTCATGCGTTTTGTGATTGGATCACCATAGAGTTCAGGAAACACTGTCAAGTTCGCAAGTGGATTGGGAAATTTATTCCTCGCCTGTTTTGGTTCCCTGCTATCATCGCCTAAGCAAAGTCGGCAGCGACAGACTTCCAGGTGGCTCCGATTCATACCATCACAAACTTTTTCAAGAAGCATCAGATGGTGTTGCGCAAGATCTTCCATCAACCCCTTGTCTAACCAGGGCTCAAGACGATCACCTCAAAGGACGATGCCATGAACCACCAACATTTTCGAAAATCCCGATTTTGTTATGTTCTTGTTAGAAAAACGTCTGGCAAAACTCTTACTAGATTGAATGAAATAGGTCTTCAAGACTTCTCTCTTATTTGTTGTTGAAGGCTTTGTCTTGCTTTTGGCATGGAAACTCTTCCCACAGTGGTATTTCCTATTTGTGTTGAAATACATTCTAAGGAGCTGTAAGATTCCCTTGCACAATCATCTTTGGGATTCTTTCAAGGGACACCGTTCTTTTCTGTTTTCATACCTGTGATGGAGGGTAATCCTAGCTCTCAACATGGATGAAGCAGAACTCCATCTTGAGACGTACTCAAAGTATAGAAGTCATTTCTAAAGAACCTCTTTCCGAGTCAAGGGACAATTGAAGCATCCAGATTTTTTACCCTCTCCACCCTTTACCCTTTCGCTGGCACTGAAGATGTGACTGCAGTACCCATCTGAACACAGCTCACATTTGAAAAGCTCTTCAGACCCATTTAGGAGTTATGTCTGAACTAATTTTTTTCGCCTAGTTCGATCCTCCTCTGCACTGGATTCTTCAGCCATTGCTGTTTGGAACTGAGCCATGACTTTCACCTATGTAAATATGTGATCAAGCATCAGTGAAGGGGGGAGTCATTCTTCGTGGGAACCTTCTCCCTCGAATCGCATTGGTGTCAACTTCCCTTGAGGGAATGTTACTTGCCGATTTCGTCATCTTGTTTGAATGATTTGGACAAGTCATTGCTCTTGAAGCTGACAATGTCATGAAGACAACTCATGATGCCCACCTGCCTTCTGCATCCTAGGCTGATTTCTACGCTGGAACCATGGAAGAAATCCTGCTTGCTGGCTCACGGAAATGTGAACCCCTCATGTCACCTTTTCTTCGAGACGGACCTCCCTTGCATCTGCTCGGTTTTCCGTCGGCTCCTCGTCATGCTCCAGAAGCAAGGACACCACTTAACAACTCGGAGGCGACGATGGCAACTCCCCACCACCTACGTGGAATTGTCGAAGTCTGGCTGATGCAAAATTTAATTGGGAGCATTCAGGAATAGAAACTAATGATTTTCTATTCTCCAGCCTGAATGGGTAAATCCTGTATCTATCCCTGAAGACCTACTAAATTTCTCTCCCATCTTTGTTGCCACTCTGGGATGCACCCTGACAAAGAATAAAGATCCTGTGACGCATGCGCGAAGCACTTAACTGCGACTATCGGAACGAACCTTAGGTAGGATCATGGCATTTTAAGTTAATCAGGAAAATGCATCGAAATTTAAGACAAAATGCAAAAATTTTATTAGGTATCAGGGATAGAATCAGATTTTCTCACTCAAGCTGGAAATTGGTCTTTTTTTGTATTCTAGCACTAAAATCTTGAAGGTGTCATTTTGGCCGACAAAATGCATTAAAATGTTCTTATCGGTTTTGTTTACCTGTGTCTTTTTAATACTGCTTTGATAAGGCCTAAACGTGCTTCTTACATTTTTTAAATCTGTGTATGTTTCATCTCCTTTGTCTTAATGCAAGAGGTAAAGCAGCTTGTACTTGGTATGGTACCTGTAATCGTGTGTAACTGGGATTAGTTTAAGCAAGAATTTATAGGATTTGGAGGAGAATTTGTAACTCTAAAAAGTCCCTATTGAAACACCTTAGATCGGTCTCCATTAGTTCAGTCCGAGTTTTCAGAGGGCGCCACGTGTTCCATCTGATAATTTTTACTCATTTTTCAGCCCAAATCTAAAGTAAACTAAATTACAAGTAAGCTAGGCTAAATAATAATTAAAATCAAGCTAGTTTCGTTTAGTTTAGTTTAATTTTAGGCTGAAAACTGAATAGAAATATCCACATAAAACACATGGCGCCCTCTATAAACTAAGACTGAACTAATACGACTGTATCCAAGACGTTTCAGTATGGGTCTCAGTCACAAATTCTCCTCCCCAACCCTATAAATTCTTGGTTTAAGAAATTGCGCTTTAATTCGGCCAGCTAACATGTCTTATTTAAATAGTGTAATTGTTAAAACTAAATGCCCCTTCACATTTTTAACCTCTTATAACGCTTATTCTAACCTACAACTGTAGTGAGTCAACCTAAGCTTCAAATTTCGTTATTGTTTAATACTGTATGCTCCTCTCGACAGGCTTATAACAATTTGTCTTGATTACCGCATTGTATTTTTTTTATAGGTTTTACGCCCTTGGTCAGATTGCTGGCCATGGCTTCACGAACCCGTCCTTCATTGGCGGCCATTGGATCATTTTCAACGAAGATCTTTTTGGCTTCCTTTGGTTTGAGTTAATGAATCTGAGTTTATTTCATCGTGTGCAAGAATCTATATATTAAGCAAGTTAGTTGGTGAAGAGTGCCAACACTCAAGATTGGTTGATCAAATCAAAACTCGTGGCGCTAACTGACCGACAATACCAATGCTCCATTTTATTTTATCTTGGCCAAGATCTTTTTTTTTTTCTGGCGATAATCATGTTTTAACTTCATTTTTAGGAAAACCTTTTTTTTTTTAAAGAAAATTTTCACTTAAAATTAAGACCGAGAAGCTCTTTAGTTGGTCTTAGTATAGTATCAGCTCAAACACAGGAAGTGGTGCAGTTTGTTGCAGCTTTTGACCATATTGGATACGCATAATGATTGATAAAATGTGTATTATTATAGTAAGATAAGTTATATTTTTGCTTGTTTTATGGTACTTGCATATATATGTTAATAAGTACGGTGTGATGAATCATGCTTGTAAAATGTGATGTCTGTTATTTTATATGATAGAAGTTATAATTTTTAGTATCATTATGGTTTAGATAGTTTTAGTCAGACTGTTAAGACATGTCGGGCAGTCATTTGTTTTGTCCCAGAGTTCTAGGCCTCATTTTTATTTCATCCTTTTTCGAGTAATATGGACATTCGAAAAGTTCATCGCATAAAGTTTGCCATTGTTGAAGGTTAATGTGCAGAAACCTTACTGAAGAAAAGTTCAACTCAGTGCGCCGAATCCTTTATTTTTATAGTCCTTGTTTGTTTTGTTGGGATTTCTCAATGTGCCACAGTAATGTTTGTAAAATTAGCGCCAATGAAAAATTGTATTTATTGAACTTGTGTACATTGAAACTGTGTAGAACTTGAATGCCGAAAGTGTATGCAGAGTAAAGTCTCGGCGTCTCAACCAGAAATTTGTACAGTATTTGCACTTTAAGTGCCACTCAACCTTGTACAGGCCTAGTATATTAGCAATGTTTAGCTTTATATATGAAACTTTGAAGACTTCATTCTGGAGTTAATTTTTATACACTTCATTGTTTTGCACAAAATTCTCTTAATTGTAATAGTCTTTTTTGCTTTTTATTTTAAATGATATGTAAGTGTATATATATCGTTTACCATAAAAGGTAAGTGATTGTACAGACTATAATTGGATAAAGCCGAGAAGAAAATAAATATGTATGTACATACGTGAACAAAATGTATAGTCTGTTCGCTGGTTCATTTAACACTCACACCTGTAGTGTAGCCATCGGATAGTAACTTCTACTGTGGCAGTGCAGCTTGGCTGCGTCGGTCACATGATTGGGTTGGTGTGCCCACTTTCTGCAGTATAAACGACATCATTCGAACAAGCAGGCCTGTAAGTGTTCCTACTTTTCCTACTTTTTTCTGAATTTTCCTACTTTTTCTCCAGACAATAATATGCCTAGAGAGAAAGGTGGTGCACAAGCCGTTAGGCACCTGGCAATGCTAATGCCTCAGATAATCAAAAGCAGACGAAGTGGCTACATTTACCGATGAATGGAAACTATACCAGCTGGAGGAATCTATTACTTCTTCATGGTACATTAAATAAATCTTAAGAAGATAAGAAATCCACTGTTTACCATAGAATCAAGACGCATGCTAGTGTGTTGCCCTCCAAGATGATAAACGATAACACCTATCCCGATAAAAAATGTATAAGCATAGCGACTACTAAACACGTTGTGTCTTTACAGCTAAGGTAGTTTGGCTGTGTTCAGCCATATGAAGATAAATAACAATGCGACAGAAAAGACTGAAACTTGTTTGATCAGGAGACTTTGGTCGTCTGACAACATAAAAGTCACTATTAATGACATTGCTTTCATTTACATATTGAAAAACGACGTGAATAACGTTGATATTTGCCTAATTACTGGCTACTATCGTTTGTTCCATGTTATGTTTTCAGAAAACTGAATGGATGACGACTCGTTTCCTTGCACTAAGAGTGCAAAAACATGTGGATGTCACACTTGTAGACTCAACATCGTCACTGTTAGAGTTTACGAATGGAATGTTTACGGATTTTTTTGCACTCGTAGTGGAAGAAAACGTGGCGTCATACAGTCAGTTTTCTGAAAACATAATGTGGAACAAAGTATAGTAACGCTTTTTGTTTCACGAAAATAAATTCCATCTGGTTCTTGGCTCATTTTACAGGTATTGCTCTGGAGATGTTCCCTTTTCATATGGACCTTTTTAATTGGTCAAGTGGTTCAGAATTAGGGAGCTCTAAACGTACAAATTGATTGTTTTACATTGTTTTAAACATTATTATTATACAACAATGACAAACTGAACATCAAATAAATCCGTGAGTTTGCACGGAATTACTTCGGTACTAATAAGAAATCCTAATTATCTGAAAAAGTATGACTGCTGTCCTCAAAATCTAACGAAAGCCGAAAAAAAAAAAATCTACCAGAAAATGATTGGTGTCTCCATCTCATAATTACTAAGAAAAACAAAGGATTTCATCAATTTGGACCAAAAACAGCAGATATCTACCCCAAAATAAAACTTGTTAAGGATTACCGCCAAGCTTTTCGGCTGTGTGAAGTCGTGATATCAAACGCCAAGCTATTTTGGCAAGCTAATCCCACCGACTAATACTTCAAACGTTAAATGAAATAATTGAAAATTGCGCAGTAAGCAATTTTCATATATTCCTTTAACCTTCGAACCATTACTCGGTGGGATTAGCCTTGGCGTTTGATATCACGACTTCACACGGCCGAAAAGCTTGGCGGGAATCCTTAAGTTTTGTTTTGGGGTCGATATAGACTACTACTGGAACCTTGTTTTGAATATCATGTCATCTGCTGGTAGTTTAAAGTTCCCCACATTAGACAAGCGGGTAAAGAGCCTTCTGTGTTTAGCACACGGAACTTAGTGCAAAGTCAGCACCAAAAACGTCTACAAGAGGACAAAGAAAAGGCCAGGCAAAACATTAAGGTAGCATAAGAAACAGCAAAAGCGAAAGCAGAAGTGGAAAGAAGTTTGTCAGATAATAAAAGGACTGTTTCACAAGACAGAGCTTCCCTTGCACCTAAGACCATCAACGGACTCCGAACAGTGAAGGACGCAGTTAGGAAGTATGGTGGCGGTAATCCGTCTGCAGTTCCTGTAACAAAAGCTATGCTACAAGCTAGAACTTGTGTGCAAAGTTAGTACCAAAAACGTGTACAAGAGGACAAAGAAAAAGCCAGGCAAAACATTAAGGTAGCAGAAGAAACAGCAAAAGCGAAAGCAGAAAAAGAACAAGCAACAAAGAAATTGGATGAAGAAAAAACAACCCTGTACAAACCGGACAATGATTTAAAGATTGCTCAGAAAGAATGTCAACTTGAGTTGAAACAGCCCAAATCCTTCTTAAAGAAGCAAATGAATGCCTGGTGAAGGCAATAAAAGAAAAAAATAGAGGCAGTGGCAGTTGGTCAAGGAATAGTGGAAGTAGCTTCCTGAAAAATGGTAGATGCCCAAAAGCTGTAAGAAAAAGATAACAAAAAAAGTATTCTTGATCAAAAAGAGAAAGTTAATTAGTGATTATGTTCAATTCAAGAAGAAAGCAAAATAAGTGCAAATAAAACTTAGTTTGAGTGTTCAATGTTCCTATTTCCTTTTTATAAAAAAAATTCCTACTTTTTCATACTTTAAGAAAAATTTGGTTCTACTTTTTTCCTACTTTTTTCAAAGAACCGACTTGCAGGCCTGAACAAGTCGCCTGTTATATCTGTGCTGACTTCCCTCATAACACGGGTTTACTTCCTGCTTGTACTCCAGTAGCTATTCCACGTGATACATAGTTGTTAATTGTCACAATCATGCAGCGTTACGGTCCCTTGCTGTGTGTTACTTTGGGTATGAACAAGCGCATCCCGTGACGAAGTCGGTAATTACAATGTTTAGCATTAGTCCTGAAACAATTAAGGACTAAGTACAACAGTGGGACCCCTATCCCCGTACTGAAATCGTAAAAAGGTTACACTATCTTATAAGCTTAACGGGTTGGTTCATTCATTAATCCGGGCTGCTTACATTTGAAGGCTTCCCTGCCTAACAAGCTCATAAGCTTGGATTACTCCTGCTCGTGCTCATTGTCGTTGGATTGGAGTTGTTTGTTGGGAGTGAAATTGTGCACAAACCGAGTAAGTTACTGTCATCAAAACTGACAATTGCAAGAAGTTTAGGCTGTGCGGGCCCCGTGTGTCACCGGGCCTGGGTACAGCGGGTCCATCTGATTCCCCCCCCCCTCCCCCCCAACTTCCTCACCCGTTGTAGGTGCCCTGGCTGTCTGATATCCATGTTTTTTATGCTGATACTGACAGTAACTGCACAGAATTTTGGCTTTTGCCATCCCTCGAGAAAAGGATTAGGCATGTGGCAAGGATAACATGATGCATGGCTATTCAATTATCTGGAACGGTGCAAGAGGATTTCCCTACCGTCTTTATTGCTGTTCCCCAGCTATTAACTTCCCCCAACCATCTCTTATAAACTTTTAACTCCACTTCCCTTCCATCCTACGCATTGGATAATGATTTTTTTCTTTTAGGGTCCACACAAAACTCTTGAGCAAACAATAGTTCCAAGTTTCTAAACTAAGAAAGAATACACCATACCAGTTCATCAAATAGGCCAATTAAAAAGCTTTCCCCAGCGCAGTCTAATAGTCCCCATACAATTTTTTTTCAGCCTTGCTTGCTGTGTAGCTTGGCTTGTGGCAAACTCAAACTTGATTTTGAGGAAGACGAGCGTTCATTAGAATTATTGTACAACTCTTGTGCGATAATTCTGTATATTGGTGCATTGAGACTGAGTGCAAATGAGTTACACGATAACTCTTACGTTATGACACATTCGTTATAGTTGTAGAAAGGACGAACGGCAAATGATGCCTCGTTTTTAGTGCTCGAAGGAGAGCATTGATGGCCAGACATTGAATGTGCGGGAACACTATGAATTGTTTCATTTTGATGGCCGGGGAAAGCTCAGCAGTGTACAAGCCGACAAGGCATTTTTTGTTGTGACTCGTACGCCTGGACTTAAAATGGGCATGTGATATCAAATAAAATTAAAAATAATTTTTAGTTGCCTTGAAAATGTGCATTACCTTTTTTATAGCATTCTCCTTCTCAAAAATGCTGTTCTATCTAGAGAATTAAATCGATGATGTCCTTCCAGTTCGCTACCTACTCGCTGGTTTCTGCGCAGCCCTCATTATATAAACGCCGAAGTGGAGCAGTAAGCTCACCTTTTCTTCTCTACGCCACCGAGCTGTTCACTTCGTTCCCGCTGCGTGCTATCCGCTGCGTCCTACCTCGTCCCTCGGTAACGGTGCACACATGGCTTGCACTAAAGGGACGCCAAGGGATGGTTCCTCATCCCGCACTCCTCGTTCTACATCCCCTCCGGTCCCACCGGTTGCGGATAACGTTGAAATTCTCGAACTTGCTGTGGATCAGGATTCTTTGGAGCAGTCACGTCCACCACCCAATCCTCTTTTTTCCGAACCGTCTGTCCCTATACCTTGTGATACTGCAGCTACATCCCCATCCCCTGCCGTCAGCCTCCACCAGTACGGGACCTACGTTCTCTTGCCGAAAAAACTTTCTCGTACCAAGGAACGGTATGCTTGCCTAAAGCTTCAGCTTAAAACCCGGAAAGTTGCTGCCAAGTTTGCCTCTGTGGGACCGCAACTCACTCCTCTGGATTTGTCCTCGCATTTATCCCATTCTTCGGTAACTGGGCAGTCCGCCACTCAGCGAACCAGTGAGCCTCTTACTCCGTCCCAAGTCCATGCTCTCATGGACTCATCACTTCAAACTTTAAACGAAAAGCACCGGTCTCCAATTATACTTCAGCCGGCTTGCTTCCATCCCTAAGCGCCGCAAGCCTTCCCTTGAGGATGCTGGTCCTTCTACCGTCCCAGACGATCCACCTCGTCCCATGCAGTCTGTCCAGTTGCCTCCTCAGCTCCCTCCTGCAGACAAGGTTTGATTCTTATTACTCGCCAGACCCATCCCTTTCGGAACAACCTGGCCCGCAGTTACAGGGGGACCCAGATCCCTCCCGAGATTCCACTTTCAGAGCTGCTAAAGACAGTCGAATGGATCGTTCCGGATTGCTTTCTATACAAATCATCGTCCTCCTCCGACCCAGTATCTAAGAACCGAGGTCTTGCTACTGGTTTCGGCTTCGGACTGCGTGATCAACTTCCGCATTAACCGCCTTTACTAGGACAGTCCACTACGCTTCTCACGACACTGCTCAGAACTGGCGGCGTCCTTCTTGGTAACGGGATGCCTCTTGAATTGGATAAGGTTTCACCTCCTCCTCGTCCAGGCCGAGGAAGCTACTTTTTCCGCCCCATTGGTGAAACGGCCAATCTCAGAAACTTCGACACATACCCTCAGTCAGAATTCCTCACTGCTGATACGAAGTTGGATTTTGGATCCACCCTGTATCTTCCTAGACGAGCAGCAGTTCCTGTTTTCGTCTTACGTGACAACGACCGCATCCTCCGCCTTGGGTCTTCGTGCTGCGTCCCAAGCAGATGTCCTCGGCACCGCAGCCAACGCACTATGCAAAAGGCTCTACACCGATCCTCCTCCTAACGGCACCCGCCAACTAGCGTTTCTCATCAATCAAATCTTTCGGAAGAGCTGCTTGGCCACCTACCATGCTATGAATTGGTTTACGCGTGCCCTCTTCAACTCCACGCTCCTTCTGTGAGAAATTGCTCTAAATACGGCAACCAATCTCCATGATTCTACTTGCCATGTCCTCCGGAACCAGCCCATTCACGAGTCCGAATCCCTGTTCCGCGGATTGATCGCTAAAGTGGCCCCTCACCTCAACATCTCCCGCATGCCTCGTTATAACAAGAATCGCTGACAACGGTCCGCCCCGTCCTCCAAAACGGATCAACCTAAGGACGATTGGAAGGCCACGACAGCACCTGATCCTGCTCCGCCTCCACCACCACGTTCCGCATCGCTCTTCCCATCCTGTTCCTAGGGACGCGGACGTTCCCTGGGTCGTCCATCCACTCCTGACAGACGCCAACGTTCCTCCTCCCATTCTCGCAACAGGGGACGTGACAACTATTGACTTTCCATCTCCCCCATAAGAAGTTGGGGGACGTCTTCGGTTTTATGCCAAAGCTTGGCAAAAGGTAACCTCCGATCCAGTGATCCTTTCAATTATTTTTCATAGCTTCAAACCAAAGTTTTTAAACAAACCCCCCCCTTTGCAAGACCCGCCCTGGGAGCTAGAAGCAACAGCTCCTGGTCAGCTCCGGACGGAAATAACGTCCCTTCTTCGCAAACAGGCCATTCGTGTAGTACTACCACCGTTCACTCCGGACTTTTACAGCAGCATCTTTCTGTACAACAAGAAATCTGGCGTGATTTTCAACCTGAAACCACTGAACCAGTTCGTCAATCCACACTTTCAAATGGAAACGGTCTCTTCCATACAAGATTCGTTACAACCCAACGATTGGACAGTATCTTTAGACCTTGCAGACGCGTACCCTCACATTCCTCTTCATGCGTCTGTCCGCCACCTCTTCCGTTTCCTACTAGATGGTACGGTGTTCGAATTCCTCTGCCTCCCCTTTGGATTGAACGCCGCCTCACGAGTCTTCACCATGGTTCTACGTCCCGTCCTCGCCTATCTTCATCAACAAGACATCCGCATACATGCCTTCCTCGACGACTGTCTCCTGCCTTATCCCAACTCAACAACACTCTCCAACAATTTACACGATGTCGTCTCTTTCATCACCTAGGTCTAGGGATAAATTTTTCAAAATCCCGCCTTCAACCCGCCCAATCCTTTGTGTTCCTAGGAGTATTCTTCGACGTAAAGAAGACAACAGTAATGCCGTCTATCGAACGCATAGGTCACCTACGCGTAACGGTGCACACATGGCTTGCACTAAAGGGACGCCAAGGGATGGTTCCTCATCCCGCGCTCCTCGTTCTACATCCCCACCGGTCCCACCGGTTGCGGATAACGTTCCGCCGATGCTTTCATCCGCATGCCTCTCCACACGTTCCACGATCTCGCATCCACCATCGGGACCATCGACTCCTTCGCGCACCTCGTTCCTTACGGCAGGTGGATGGCACGTCCATTCCACCACTGCCGGTCCAGCCTTTGGGGCAATCCTCAACTTGCGCTAACTCTGCCATCCCAGCCTCTCGGTCCCTCCTTTCCCACCGAAACCTTACGATGGTGGACAGACGTCCTAACTTGACAGCCACAGTTCCTCTTCACGAGCCTCTCCCACAAGTCCATCTTTTCACGGATGCATCCCAAACAGGTTGGGGAGCTCACATTGACAACCTAACCGTCTCAGGCATTTGGCCACCTGGTACGGCATTCCACATCAATAATTTAGACCTGTTGGCGGACCTGCTCGGTCTTCGCCATTTTCAAGACCATGTAGTAAGACTGACAGTACAAGCACACAGACAACACGGCTGCTGTCGCACTACCTGCGAAACGGGGGCGTGACACGCTCTCTGTCCCTCCATCACATTACCTCTAAAATCTTTCGACTATGCATTCAACTCCGGGTCTGCCTCCTCCC
Source organism: Lithobius niger (assembly GCA_023313725.1). Classification (NCBI taxonomy): domain Eukaryota; kingdom Metazoa; phylum Arthropoda; class Chilopoda; order Lithobiomorpha; family Lithobiidae; genus Lithobius; species Lithobius niger. The sequence goes on from JAHWFP010190830.1 coordinate 232,020, forward strand.
ACTCCACATCCCAGGGTCACCAAATGTAATAGCCAATTCCTTCTCTCGCCGAGGTCCGTCAACCAGCGAATGGACGTTACTTTCAACCATCTGCTCCGTCCTGTAACACCTTTGGGATCGCCCGATGGTCAACCTCTTCGCCACGAGGTACAATGCCAGACTTCCCTTATTCGTCAGCCTCTTCCCGGATCCTCGTGCCTGGGCAGTAGACGCATTGACACTGAATTGGGATCACCTTTGCGCATATGCCTTCCGTCCTCCTCGCGTTCTCCCTCTCGTTTTACGCAAAATCGCCAGCTCACACGGACGATTCCTTTTAATAGCACCGAGTTGGCCGATGGCAGCCTGGTTCCCACTGCTACTCAGCCTCCTCATCGACTCTCCTCGCTGCATGCCGAGCTGTTTGGATCTCTTGTCCCAACACGGAGGAACTATCCTTCACCCGAACCACCAAGCACTGCGACTTCACGGGTGGCTATTATCATCCAGCTTCTTCAAGCATCTGGCTTTCTTGAGGATGAGGCCGCTCGCATCGCATCACCAGCCGTCCGATCCTCTACCAACAAGATTTACGACAGTCACTGGAAACGATGGCTTCATTGGTCTATCTCAGAACAAGTTGATCCAATCCATCCCCCTATGCAAGACCTCTGATTTTTCACAACTCTGTTCAAGAGTGGACTCAGAGGTTCCACCATCCTAGTATACCTTTCTGCCCTAAATGCCGTTTTCAAGGCGGCTGGTAACACGAACCTCCTCACAGATTACAGGATCTCATCCTTAATTCATTCCTTTCACTTGGATCGTCCGCGCATTTCAAGACAATTTCCGGATTGGGACCTGTCCATTGTCCTGACAGCCCTCATGGTTCCACCCTACGAACCCATGCACCCATCTAGACTTAGCCACCTTACAAGGAAAGTAGTATTCCTCGTAGCACTGGCAGCATGCCTCCGCTGCAGCCAATTACAGGCCCTTTCTGCCACGGAAAGAGACTGTTTTTTTCCTGCCTGACTACGCTGGTGTAACGCGGACTCCTCAAACGTCGTTCCGTGCTAAAACTCAAAAATCCGATGAAAGGACTTATCCCTTCATTATTCCGTTCCTATCCACCATCCTACGGGGCGATTCGTTTTTTACGTAAAGGTGTCCAAGCCCATCCGCCGACAACGCTTCCAACTTTTCCTCCCTTTTAGTAATAAGGTCTGTGCCACTTCAACCCGCATGATCGCCACCTGCTTAAGTGTCATCGTCCAAGCCTACAAAGCACTTGACATAAACTGTGTCTCTGAAGGCATCAGAGTAACGGCCCACGAACTTCGTGCAATTTCCACATCCTGGGCTCATTACAGCAACATCCCCATCACTGATATAATGGAAGCCGCCTCCTGGAGACACCCTACGGCCTTCACGTCCCATTACCTCCGGGACACGTCCCATCAAGCCGAGGGACTTTACCGTATCGAGCCTTTTGTTGCTGCCCGACGTATACTTTAACCCTTTTTACACACTGAATTTTCTGTGAAGGGAACCGGTCGCTACCTGAGAGCTTGAGTCAAGTGGCGCCCGCCGCCTTGACAGTCTATGGGATTCATCTAAAAAAGGTAATGTATATTTTCAAGGCAACTAGAAACTCCAAAATACCAGTATTACCTGGTTGATTTTGGTTTCTATTGCCTGCTGAAAATATACATTACCTTGGTCCCGCCCTCCTCCCCTCTTGTCGCCATTTGGGCACAATAGAGGACCGAAAAGGTGAGCTTACCGCTCCGCGTCGGCTTGTATATGATGGAGGCTGCACAGTAGGTAGCGAACCGGAAGGACATCTTCGATTTAATTCTCTAGATAGAACAGCATTTTTGAGAAGGAGAATGCTATAAGAAAGGTAATGCAAATTTCAACAGGCAATAGAAACCAAAATCAACCAGGTAATACTGGTATTTTTGGAGTTTTTAGTTATACGTTCCACAGCCACGATGTGACTGGTAAAGTGTTTGGATTGTTGGTAACAGCACTGTGTGCATGAAAATAAAAGGCATACGATGCTGAGCGGTGCTTGTACGTGGTCAGTTATGCTTAATACGCTGGTGTGATTGTTAAACAGGCGGTGGAGACCACCGAGAGAAGGTGCCAATGAACTGATTAAGAGCCAGCCAAATACGTAATTTGCGTATAGCAGCCTGAAATAAGTCTTATGGTTTATAAAATTTGCATTCTGAACTGAATAAAAATGGAGTACCCATTGTGAATTTAGAAATATACCCGGAGGGAATTACTCTCTGCGACATAGGCCTAGCGCTGAAAGACGCATGGAAACTTATGTGAAGGAACAATGAGACTTGTGCAATGAGTATTGTAAAATGCAGAACGTGAAATGGGCCCGTGAGATGCAAGATATCCAGTGAGATACGATGTGTGTCAGATGCAAGGGGTGATATGAATATGCACTATGGAGTGATTCGTGAAAACTGAAAAATGGGCAGGGCAAATAAAATCTTGACTGTGGCTACACTAAAGAATTTCAAATCGGAAAAGGGGGTTCGAGTGGCAAGTCGTATTAAAGCTCTTAACGAGCTGAGAAAATGGTGCAAAGTAAACGGTTGCTACCTTGCTCCAATCAAAAAGGCGCCCCTTTAAAGTACGAACGTGACACAAATTCCTCCAAGTCTGTTCCAGGGGGGATAAACCGAAAGGTACATGTACAATAAAACAAGGTTGAAGCCCCTTACTCTGGAGCAGGGCGATTTTTACCGTAGCTGGAGTGGGATTGTAAGTGGGATATGAACGAAATCCTCACTAAATAAGATGTCCAACTTATACGCCTTGTTCCTCCTGACAGTGATACAGTGCATCGTTAAATAAGCGAACTGTTCCGTTACGAGCTTCACCATAAAAGACAATCATTTCAACTTTATCCTCGTTGGAATGAAGTGGGATGGAGTAAGTACTAAAAGGATGTACAGCATGAAAGGATGTGTGAAACTGGATGTACGAAAAATGTACGATAAGGTGTGAGAAAAAACGGGGTGGAACAAATGTACAAAAAGGTGTGAGAAACACGAGGTATGATAAAATGTGCGAGCAATGGATGAACGAAAGGGCCCACAAAAATATCAAGCTTTATTGTATTGTGCTGACTTGGCAGTGATCTGTCACTTCAGTAAATCATTGGCCTACTTTTGAAAACATACCTTCAATGTTTCATCATGTCATGTTGCTTCCCTGAAGTACACATTTTTCTCTTGAGATGCATTTTATCGATGTGGCCACAAATTCACTTATCACTGTATCCACCTGTTTCAAACTTTGCATTATCACCATTTTGGAAGGAAGCGACGTTTTAGTTTCGCTGCTTTTATTTGCTTGTTAAGATCTTTACTAAGAGGTGCAGCTCGGTTTCCCCCTCCCATTTGAAATTTGAGTTTAGCCCCAACCAAAATTTTATTTGCCCTGCCCCCTTTCGTTCCCCCCGCCTAAAAAAAATGAGGGACTTTAATATTGCCACATGTCTTTTACGTGTGTCTTTCAGTTTATCCATCTGGAACATTCCGTCACGTTGTGAACATCTCTGAATCGTTTCTAGAGGCGTAAATGCTTCCAATACAAAGTGCTATTTCGAACTTTGATGGGGCGCCATGTTTGATTGAAGTAACGTAACGACGTTTTCTTTGCGCCATTTTTCTCAGCTCGTTAAGGGCTTTAATATGAAATGCTACTTGACCCCCCCCCACCCCTTCCCATTTGAGATTACTGAGTTGCCCTTCTGGGGTCCCCGTGGGGGGGGGAGGTACTGCGATGTCTTTTATGCCAAAAGATAGAACTCTAAACCCAACCGATTTCCCCAATGGTGCAAGTTTCAATTCTCATTCGTTCAAAAGTTATTCAGCTTATCTGGGACTTTTGGAACACCCTGTATATTATAAAACAAAACTTATTTATTTATTTTATCTGAATAGGTGTTATCGTTTATCATCTTGGTGGCCACACACTAGCGTGTGTCTTGATAATGTTGGGATGAAATTATGAGCCTGCCGAAGGCGTAGTTGCACTCCAGTACTGCCTAAGATTATGGAATATATCTAACTACTGTCTGGGAGTACAGCGTGTGGTTCAAATTGTTGACGGTGGCATTGACCGCTGCTGCACGAGTGGCATGCGTAGGAGCCGATCGTTTGAGATTGGCGGAGGTGCAGTACGACCCGCAGGCTATTGAGGTTTGTTTACGTGTTTGTTATCTGTTTCCCCCTCTCCCTCGTTGGCTAGGGGAGACATTGCCTTGCAGGGTTAAAAGTTGGAAGAAACAGCTCAGTATTTGTAAATTTGCAGGGCCTAGTGTTGCAGTGGTGAAGTCCGCTGGGGCGTTGTTTGGCCCTTGTGTTTTTGGAGATTTGGCAGTCTGGAAGACGAGGCTTTTTCAGTGCGTTTGGTGTGCTTTCCCAAGGAGAAATGAAATAGGCGTGGTGGCATTTTTTACGAGTTGGAAACCGCAAGTGTTCCCGAAGACGTTTCGTAGGAGGCCTAAGTTTGGCATTCGTTAGTGGTTTTGGTTTACGTGATTAGATGGTTGCGTTTGCGCGTTACTGGCTAGCTCGGACGGGTCATTTCGACAATAACATAATTGACAATTGTGTCTGGGGAGTCCTGCACGGAACGACCTGGGTGTTTATCCTCCATGCAGTGTAGATGTTTTGGACATGTGACTAGTCACTTACGGCTTGGTTTTTGGACTGGAAGTCGGGTGTAGTGCAGAGGTGCTTGTGCAGCGGAGTCCCGACATTAATGAGTTTTTCTGTCGCCATAGGTCGGTATGGTGGAGGCATTCGTGCGATTTAACAGTTTAACAGGGTCGTCTGACAATGGATGCTGACGCGAAGGCCTGGTGGCGGTGTGTGGTGCTGCTGGACCTTAGGGTTTGGTTCTTGGGCCATTGCATACGCATGGTGTGCACGTTGATATGGTATCGTTGGTGGTTCCATCCTTCCGAGATGGGCAGTGTCCATCCACAATAGCATTGAGATGTGGAACACTGTGGGAGGGCAGTCGCCAATCGGAGCTATGAATTGGTCATAGGACTGGCCCGCACCACTTTCTTGGAACCGGGCACAATCATGTTAACCCAGCTATAGGCTATGAAGGAGAAGCGGCGATTCTACCGGAGAACATGTTCTCGCAGGAGAATCGTCCGAGTAGAATCCGGCTTAACTGGGTTAACTTTGTTACGGAAAATCGGTCAGGGCTCGAAAATGCCGCCTCCCTGTTACGGGAATTGCCAGCCACAAAAGACAGTGGTTGGTACACACGAGGCAGCAGGGTGGCGGAGTACCAGAAGTGACATAAACTGTATTATTTAAGAGATTTAAATATGAAAAGTAGTAAGATCAAGCGTGCCAAAAAGCAAAGGATATCCCAATTTTGTTAACCTACTTACGTTGGATTCTACTCGGAAGACTTCGATTCTCCTGCGAGAACAAGTTCTTGGGTAGAATCACCATTTCTAGTTGCCTTGAAAATTTCCATTACCTTTTTTATAGCATTCTCCTCAAAATGCTGTTCAATCTAGAGAAATTAAATCGAAAATGTCCTTCAGTTCGCCACCTACGGTCCTTCGTATAAAAGTCTAAGTGGAGCGGCAAGGCTCACCTTTTCTTCTCTAGCCACCGAGCTGTTCACTTCGATCCCGCTGCGTTCCTACATTCACATTCTGCATCCGACGGAACCATCGTTCCTCCATTCACATTCTGCATCCCACGGTACCATCGTTCCGATGCCACAGGTTAAGGGAACGCCTTGGGATGGTTCCTTATTCCACACTCCTCGTTCCGCATCCCCACTGCAGGTCCGCCTGCGGACAACAGGGAGATTCTCGCCCTTACAACGGAACAGGATCCTCTGGAGCAACCGATTCCGCCTCCGAATCCCTTTCTTTCCGAGCCGTCGTTCCCCATGCCTTGCGATACCGCAGGCACGTTCCCGATTCGTTGTGGTCAGCCCTCCGGTACGGAACTTATGTTCCCTCTCCGAGGAGCTTTCATGCACTAAGGAACGATACGCCTGCCTCAAACTTCAACTCAAGGCCCAGACAGTTGCTGCCAAGTTGGCCTCCTCTGTAGGCCCGCAACTGACTCCTCTTGTTTTGTCTTCACATTCTTCCCAACCTTCGGTTAATGACTGTTCCGTTACTCAGAAGAACGACAAACCCCTCACTCGTCTCAAGTGCATAATCTCATGGATTATTCCCTTCGGAACTTTACACGCATATTCTAGTTTCAGACTACACATCATCATGGCTAGCTTCAGTTCCTAAGCGACGCCGATCCTCCACAGCCGACACAGGTCCCTCTACCATACCTGATGATCCACCTCTGCGTCCCATTCCACATTCCGCTGCCAATTCCGCACGTTCATCCTGCGGACAAAGATCTCGATCCTCCACATCCTCCACATCCTACTGCACCTGGTCCTCTGCCGGTTCTGCCCGCAGTCATACCTCCAGGAAGGGAAGATAAACTCTCATCGACACATTGTTCTGATTCAACACAGCTCGATTCCGCTCGTACGTTCCACTTAGCACCATTTCACTAGACAACACTTTACTTAGCAACAGTCCGCGATGATTCACTTGGCAACATTCCGTTGACATCAATCCATCTCATAACGAGTCACTGGACAACAATCAATCCGCTTCATGCCAATCCACTTCACAGCGTTCCTCTACATCGGTTCTCCTCGGCCTGCAGCCATTCCGACCCTGCGTTCCGCCTGCGCGAATTAGTCTACAGTTCCTCAAGCCCTATTCCTGGGCATTTGGATGCGTTCCTTACAGGACACTTTTCACATTCCTCCCCTGCTGGGGAGGGGGAGCCACTTGCACTCACTAGGAACGACAGCATCACGTTCCTCACCACCTTTCCTTCCCCTTACTAAACCTCTGTTTGTAAGGAAGAGACAGGAAAGGACGCTTCTCACCACATTAGGTAATGTATTTTCTTCTTCCTTTACGGACAACAGCATTTACTCTCTTGTCACGGACAACGTTCCGTTCCTCGCAGTTGGCCCGCCTCGACTTCGGACCAGCATCCTGACCTTTCAGAGCTTCTTTTCCCCCTCTGGACTTATAAAATAAGAAATCTAGCGCTCACCTGCCCAGTATCACCTACGTCAGGTTTCCATTCTTCATTCCCCAAGTACATTCAGGATTACGGCGTCCTGGCTATGTTACACCACAGTTCCGCCGGTTCTGCCGGCACGATTCCACGGTTTCACCACTGTCTTCAATTCGCCTGACTCTTCGATTATTCCAACCACAGCTCTGAACAAGTGCTGTTGGTTTCCACCACTACCACAATACCGCCCTACGTTCCGCCATCCGTTTAGGCTGGTTACGGGACACACCCATACCGCCGTTCCACATTGGCATCATGCTCTTCAAGACCTGTAGAAGCTTGAATTAATTACAGACAAGACTCACTGATCCATTGTTACTTTGAGTCAACCCTTTCTCGTCGAGCAACTTGCCTCCGCATTCCAGAGGAAGCCTCCGCATTCCGCCACCATGTTCCGCCTGCGCCTCCGCCGTTTGGACAGCTGACACGCTCGGCGCCAACCATGTCGTTGGCCCCTTTGAACCCCTCTCTTTTAGTGCTGTAGTGGTTCTCGGCTTACCCACCAACAGGGCTCACTAGATCCCTCGTCACCTTTAGTCATTTGCTTCCTCTTCAAGGATACCACCTCCGCCTCCGTCCTCCAACTCCACTGTTCCTACCGCCGCTAGGTTCCCCGCTTCTAGCAGCCGATACGCCATTAACGCAGTCCACTACACTCCTGCAGCATATCGTACCACTAGCTTCACTCCATCTTCAGAACGTTGTGCTACACTCTGCACGTTCAACCGATCAGTCCCCACGAACCAGGACCGCTCCACCGACATTCCCCCCACCATTCCGCAACTCCACTCTGTTTCATTCCTCGTTCCTCGATTTGCTGGGACCTTTACTTCTCGTTCCGCTGACCGCGCCATAAATCACAAGCGCTCTCAAGGTTACCGCAGCTCGTCCTCCACGACCCGCATCTCCAGTCCCCCCTGGGCCTCCTGGTTTCAGGGAACACAAAGGTTCTTAGACTACCTGCGAACCAGGATTCCTTGCAGACTCTACAACCAATGCCTGAATCCTTCCTGTCCCAACAGTCAACTCCACCTCAGCCTTCCAACACGACCGTCGCGCCTAAGATCTAAACAAATAGCAACCAAAGAAGACAACAATCAACATCTACTGATCATTTACGACCCCTCAGCACGAAACTCTGTCAACAGATTCACCAATCCACCATTCTTTTGCATCCCCTCTCGAAGCACCAACTCAAGACGGTTTTCCATTATCTGATTCCACGTTGGGGGACTGGGGAAAAGGGGAACGGAGCAACCAACGTCTGCCTCCTGGTACATTGGTATCTAGGTACCGCCCCCATCCCAAATTCAATTATTTGCCTTCCTCCTTGACCACCTTCACCCTGTTCCGCCATCAGGGCTCCTTTGCTTACACGGCTTCTCAGCCTTTTATTCCGCATTCCGCTTCAGCACTCCATAGCAAAACTACCAATACCACGTATACAAACTTTGGATATGTCACAACGACACACTCCGCCAGCATGCATCCTTCGCTGAATAGCCACACCGGTTCCGCCCGTTATCCCTTTCAAGGAACAGGACGGCGGTTCCTTACTCTTCCCTCACGAACATTCAACAAAGGCTACGACCTGTCCTCCTTCGGGTCCCGAGAACGACGAAAGGGGCAGGGACAAGCAATGGTAGGTATAGCATTCCGCTAGCCCGTACTGTACCAACCTCTTAAGAAGTTACGACAAATCCTCATTTCTGACACAATGAATACACCAAGGACCTGGTTACGGCCGCCAATATTAGACCTGCTCTGCACACTTCTAGGTTGCCATCTGGTTTCCCATAAACAACATTTTCTACCCCTTGTCCTCTGGGCTAGGTGGAACCAGCACTATCCACCCGGCCAGCAAACTTCTGCTGCTCTCAAACTACGACATCTTAAAAAGCAATAGGTCCTTACTTCAGTCACGGCACGTTCGTACACCCAAACCACAAGCACTCAGACTACACAAGTGGCTCCCATCACTCGGTTCCTCCAAGCAACTGGAACCTTTGCAGACGGGGCCCTCCGCATCGCCCCCTGTACCCACCACGCCTCTACAACGGCCACTAGCTGACACTAGCTTCATTGTTACAACAAGGAACAAGTCAAACCATCCGCCCTTCCCCCCCCCCCCCCGACCAGAGTTACTCTGTTTCCTGACATCCTCATTTGCAGGGATCTATGTTCCTAGTTCCCCGGTCCGCCCTGACTGCCCCTTTTTCACGGCGGCGAGTGATGATAACCTACTCAATGACTATAGGATACTCTCATTGATCCACTCCTTCCAGACCGACAAGCCTCGACTCCACAGGCACTTTCAAATTTAGGACCTTTCCATTGTGCTCGCAGCACTCCTATCTCCACCTTATGTATACAACGAATTCATCTCGACTCAGTCATCTCACTAGGACTCCGTTTCCTAGTAGCACTAGCTGCCTGCCTCAAGCACTCTCGACTACTATTGCAGATTGCTTCTTCTTAGATACCTACACCACGGGTATGCCAAACCCAGGGACAACTTTCAGGGCCGAAATCCAACAGCCCGAAGAACGGACAAAACCCTTTCCAACATCCTTCGCGATGATTACGAACGAGCCTTTTGCCCTGTTTGTGACATCTGTCTCTACCTCGAAGCCCCCACGTCTCTTCATCACCTAAGTCACAGCCCAGGAACTACGTTCCACCTCCGCTTGCTTGGGCAAATCACCACAGTGTTTCTATTACCAACATCATGGAGGCAACGTCTTGCCATTGTCCGACAATTTTTTATCTTTCTGTACTCCGAGACACGTCTCTTCACATTGCTGAAGAGTATGGAATCAGGCTTTTTGTTGCGGCCCAATGAGTACTCTACCCCTTTGCAGACTTGGATATTCTGTGTAGGGAACCGGTTGCTACCTGAGGGGACTTGAGTCAGATGGTGCCCGTCGCCTTGACAAAGTCTGTGGGATTGCTATAAAAAAGGTAATGATATTTTCAAGGCAACTACAAACTCCAAAATACCAGTGTTACCTGGTTGATTTTGGTTTCTATTGCCTGTTGAAAGTATACATTACCTTTGTCCCGCCCTCCTCCCCTCTTGTCGCCATCTGGGCACAATGAGGTTCGATAAGGTGAGCCTTGCCGCTCCGCTTCGACTTTTATATGAAGGAGGCTGCGCAGGGTAGCGAAATGGAAGGACATCTTCGATTTAATTTCTCTAGATTGAACAGCATTTTGAGAAGAAGAATGCTATAAAAAGGTAATGTATATTGTCAACAGGCAAGAGAAACCAAAATCAACCAGGTAACATTGGTATTTTGGAGTTTTTCGCCCGAAAAAAACTTTCTCTTTTTAAATGGCCATATACAATGATTAATGGCCTTTGTTCCTCCCATTTAGAAGTGCTGCCTCGGCTTCCACTTGGAACTATCGGCCAATCTTGATCAATACTGTCCTTAGAAAAAGGATAAATTGAAGATAATAAAAGCTGTAGCTCAAATTAAAGGTTTATTTATATTTTGCGTGTTTTGTGGCTCAGGATTCACACGCTAGCTGGAAAAGTTTGGAATTTAGGTGTGGATGTTGTGAGGCCTTGACAAATATGGAATAGAAAACACGGACTTGGTATTGTTACTTTGGTTTTCAGATCAACACGCAAACCAAATAAAACAAGTATCTCACTATACATTTTCTAATTTTCAGTGGCATCTTGCTGCCTCCTTCATCAGGCGTCACACTGCAGCGTGCTCACCAATATGATTATATTGACAAGGTGTTAAGTGATATCTGGAGGTAGAAGTTAGGGATGTGCAAAACTCGAAATTTCGAGTCGAGTTCGAGTTTGACTTCACTGTTTAAACTCGACTCGATCTGAAAACTTTAAACTCGAAATTTTCGAGTTTCGAGTTTTACGGAGTATCGCGATGGGAATCTCGTTACTCCTTTTTGCTTCTGTCAGTCAGTCCGAGACGTTCTCACTTCAACAACCTTTAGTTAGGGACAGTGGATATCTTTGTTCAGTTTTAGCAAAAAAGATCGTATCTTCGATAAATTGCAACAAAACTTACCATATTTACTTAAGTTTTTAGAATAAATGCTTAAAAAATGTGGAATATATCTTGTAGGTATACATTGACTGTAGTGTGTATTTAATGCATTTAGGCCTTGGCCCCAAAACCTGCCTTTGTTTTTCTCCCGGAATTTTCCAAGTTTTTGTGAGAAAATCAGAGAATTTCCCGAGTTTTCCTAGTTTGTAAAACCATATTCGAAACTCGAACTCGACTCGAAACTCGATACTCAACCCCCAACTCGACTCGAACTTGACTCGACTTGAAAAAGTTGTGTTCGCACATCCCTAGTAGAAGTACTGTACCTAAGTTGTATCCCGGTGAGTTTTAAGAAAGTTACCTTCTATCAGAACAAGGCTTCTAGCCACAATGCAAACAGAACTACTTACTATTTACAGGACCTAAAGATGAGAACTGGACTAATTTCATCACTAAAAGAGAATATACCAGATAAATCATCCGCCATATGTGCGTGGACCTTTTTAGAATTTGGCTTTCTCAAACAATTCCAATGTAAAGCCTCCACGTTGAATGGGATTTGAAAAGTTAGAAACGATTTATGGAACAGTGTGACCCCTGAAATTGTATGTAAAGTGTCAGTTGCTTTGAAACGAAGTTGCAGGGTAGATGGACAGGTTGATTGACGACACTTCGAGCAAACGAGAACCATTCGTCGTAGGCTACTACACAATTTTAAATGGAAGACGGAGTGTCATCTTATTTTTGCTGCCCAACTCTGTAGAACAGCAATTAGATTTGAAGAGCAGAACACCTGAAAAAAATGCGTGTATTACGCAGAAAGAATCGTGGGAGGTTTTAAATGTCTCTGCTTCCAAGGCTAATGGCTGTTGCTTCTATGCTTGAGTTGATATGTGTTGCTTTTCCATTTTCATGCCTGTAATAACACTAGAAAATAATACAGTATTTAATTAAAAAAGTTAATTTGGGACCTAGGTTGAAGATTCCAAGCTGAAATGGAGGCCAGTTTCAAAGTTATTATTTTAAAGATAAAATTAGGTGTTACTTTTCCTAAAGTACTTTCCTTCAGTTAATGGCTTAAATCGTTTATTTAATGCTCTATGCCAAACCTTTAAACTTCAAACTTCCTTAGATCCCCACCAGGAAGCATACTTGATCACATATCAGCAGGCATTCTACCAATCCACCACTTTCGTTTAGCAAAAGATCCAGTCTGGTGGTTTTATGTAAATATAAGTATTTTAGGATAAGCAAAACTGATTTTATCTTTAAAATTCCGTTTTCAGTTTCGTCCAAAAATACCGGCAACCTTTTAACAGAACACATTGTAAAGGTATCATGCAGAGCTGTATCAGACTGCCGTGGCAGCCAGGCCATATTACTTGACACAACTTCCAGACGTTGCCCGTTCATCACGTATGTATGTTAGGTGACCATTGGATGGAGTGACGGCTGACTACGCATAGATAATTGAAGCACCTTCCTTGTTCACTATCTAGATATGAGGGTGGTAGTTGGAGAAGTTAAATTTGTCTGTATATGGAGGCATAATATAGCATTTGGAGTCATTTTACAACTAAGCAGCCCAAGCCACATGCTATGTTAACAACACGAGTGTTGGAACCTTCACACCATAATAAAGGATGCAAGACCCGTGGAGGCACTGATTTCCCGTTTGAAACTGGCTGCGTGTATGTGTGAGGAGTTAGGAGGGGATCCATGAGGGTGCCTGTAACACCTCACACGCCCATGCATCTAGTTCATAGGAGAAATATATGTTAGGGGGGGGGGGGGAGGATCCATGAAGGTGCCCTAGTTCATATGGACCTTCCCACCTTCTGTGCCACACTCAGGAGTGTTAGCTTTGTTCCGGGCTTTGGCCCAAGGGTACCTCCAGACAACATTGCGGCAGCTTGTTCATGGCGCAACAAATCACCTTCATTAGCTAATGCAGATTGCTGTCAGACACTGTCACCGAATGGCATCCTGAGTGTGTGTGTCCGCCACCCTGTTTTGTTTTTAGGAGATAACGATACAAGATATTACCATGGCCGGTAGGAAGTGCTCATTCAAGTTCGTTTGCGCACAAGAATTCTCAGAAAAAGGATAAGATTTGATTTAGTAAGGAGCTTTAACCTAAGGAGATTATCAGCCCCGATGAAGAGAGTACGCGACAAGAGGGAAAATTTAGCTGGAGAAATCCAAGTGTAAAACTCGGAAATATTGACAAAAAGGATAACAGGAAGGGATACCAATATCAAGTTATTACAATGGTGCAGCATGTTAGAATGATGAACGATCGGAGCAGAGATTCAAAAATGTTTGAGCACCAGGAAAGTAACATTATCTTCCAACGACACAAAAGCTTTATTTGGTATTAGGAACCAAAAGGAGATCTTTCATACTTACACCGTAGGAAGTTAAGTCTTTAATTTTGAGGCCTCTCAAAATAGGGTGGTCGACACGACGGACGACTTACTTAGTTCCTCACCGCGGGCTTCGGGAAGCCAGTTGAATTGTTTCCAAATAGTTTTCTCGATTGTTTGCCGCGAATACCTTTTTTTTTTTTTTGCCTTCTGTAGGGAGCACAAACCCAAACTGGGTTATCTGAACAATGACGTTAAGAAAGGCAATTTAGCTGGAGAAATTGAGGCGGGAAACCTAGGATTTTTGACATGCCACAATCGACTTGAGCAAGGCACCGCAGGACCCTTCCGCGAGTACAACTGCCTATAAGAATGCAAAATCGACTATTAGCACGTAAATCTAAACATGCTACTGTGTTGCCATCAAGTAATGGACATGGCACAATGCATCAATGGAGCATGGACATAAATACAGGGTGTCCCAAAAGTCCCAGTCCAGCCTCTCAACTTTTGAAGAGGTTGAAAGAAAATAGTGAAACCCAATGTAGGTTTGGTTAGCGGTTACCTTTGTATACAACAGGCATTTCTTTTGCCCCCGGAGGGGGGGGGGGGGGGAGGGGACGCAGGGGCGCAACTCAGAAATTTCCAATGGATTGGGGAGTAGTTCTTTGAGTTCTTTGGGGATGTTAGATCTATGTTAATGGGTTTTATTTTGTACAGTTAGTGCAAGTAACAAAGTCGTCTTATTTTTGCTGCCCAACCCTCGGTATTTGCCATCTTTCACGCTAGTTTTTAGGTGATGTCACAGAGGCCAAGTCCATCATTTAAGACTCGATAATAAGCCCAAAAAAGGGTGGGGGGGGGGGTCGAATTAATACGTTTTCAACTGCTAAGGATTTAGAGGTACAATTTGCTAGGAAATACGTTGGATCTTATACATGCCACAGTTCACATACGATCAAATTTCTGGAGCCCTTTCGTTCCTAACTTCACATGGGTGGGCTGATTACAAGGACCACATTCAATCACATTCTTAGGGTGGCTGCACACCAAATTAGACGTTTAGTTGCACAAAAAACATTTTGTAGTAACCTGTCTCAGCGTGCTGCAGACGTCTCCACAATCATAGCAATGAGTTGAGTGCTATACACTGGATGAGACACTGTCTCGAGACGTATTTACGTCTCACGACAACAAAATGAAACTCCTTCTAGTTACGTCTCCCACCAAATGCGATGTTTTGTCTCGTAACACTTCGTCGTAATACATTTGTCTAATTTGGTGTGCGGCCACCCTTAAAGAAAATTAAGAATACTCAATCAGTTCATCAACAAACAAGTCTACACCTTATAAGCCCTGATCCCAAGTCCCGTTTTCCCGTGTCCTGTTGACTGATTTTTTATTGAGCCAAAAACAAAATTGCAGCCTTCAACCATTTGCTCAGCCTAAATACTAACTTAACCTTAACAAACAAGTCAAAAGATACGTACCCCACCTCCCCCCCCCCCCAAATAAAAACCAAGCCAAACCAAGCAGTCCGACCACACCTGGCATAACGCATACTCCCACAGTCCACCGAACTGCAACAAACCTAAAAACCTAAAACACACAAGCCAAATCAAGCACTCCGACCGCACCTGACACAATGCATTATTCCCACAGACTGCCGAACGCAGAGCTAGTCTTCTTCCCAGAAACACCACACACACGCACTCAAGTACCTGACCTGGGCCAGTCCAAAGCTCCACCCTTGGGAGTGTAGAGAAAAATGAGGAGCAAGGGAAGAGACAGAGGAGAAAGAGAGAAGCACACGACAAGAGCCAGGAGGCCTGGTCATAGGATAAACCATCGCATAGACCGGCAGAAACCAAGAGACCATCCCAGGGACCCGCAGCCAGGTATAGGACTCCAAGCAACTGATTCCACTCCCCCCCCCCCCCTTCACCAAGCAATTGATTCCACCTACGCTCCATGGACAAAACGACAGTGCGAGACTCGAAGACAGAGGAGACTCCAAGAGGAAGTGATGCACTGCCTCAGTATCCCCACCGCACGCACACCCAGGCGACCGTGCTCAACCATGGCGGACAATATGAACCCGTGGCCCTTATGCAGCCATGATACCAGATCCGCATCCCTGCGGGAAAGACTGCTCAGGAGCCATGGGCAGGCGCCGCCCCGTCGCACAAATGGCCCAGGCCGCAGCCCTCTCCTCCTGAAAGACCCTAGCCACAGCCGGACGCAGGTCACGAGGGCCCAAAGCGCTACACCCCCCCCCCCCCCCCCCACCTGAACCCCAACGGGCCAAGTTGTCCGCCAGCTCATTTCCACAAATCTAGAATTGCTCTTGACCCAACTGACGAACACACGAAGACCCCGAAGATACAGAGCAAACAGCCACCACCCGATATCCAGCGCAATCGGGTGGGAGCACTGAAGTGACCGGAAGCAACCCCAAAGGAACCCTATCCCCGCCAGAACACAAAAACTTGGGAGCTGCAGGTCAGCACCCACATCAAGGACCATAGACACTGCAACAAGTTCGCCCACAAAGGCAGACGGGAGAGCGTCCAGCGTGTAACAGTATTCTAGGTGCAGACCAGGGATGCCCACACCCTCCCCCTCCCCTCTTCCTGCATAAAAGAGGCATTGCAGTAAACCACCACACAATCTGCAGACGGACACACCGGAAGAGCAGGGTCCAAAAGAGCCGCAGCGGCTGCACCGCACCGTGCCACACATATGGGGCTGGAGGATGAACAACCATTGGCACCGGGAAGCTGCCAAACTCTCCCCGACAGAGAAGGCAGCCCCCAAGCCCGGCGCCCAGAACTCCCAAGCCCCCTGGGGCAGCAGCATGTAATCCTGCAGGATGCTGGCTAGAGGGTCAGCGTGACCCTTAGTTATTGTGTGCTGACAGAGCCTGACTAACAGTTCCTGGCCCCGATACTGAACCGGTGACTCACTAGCCTCAATATGCAGTGGCGAGACAGGCGTGGAGGGCAAACACCCCGTGACAACCCGAAGGCAATCATTAAGGACCACCTGTAGTCCCCCAATGCCGTGCCGAGAGCTGATCAGAACTGGAGCATGAAAGTCGGCACAGGAACGCAGGTAAACCCGGTAGAAAGTAATTACCGTGCCACGCTTCACAACCGGCTGTTCCCAGCCAATGACTTCAGTACGATCAGACGGGCTGTAAACAATAAAACTTAGTTTACCACATCATAATATTATTACCAGCGAAATTGTTTAAATGATGCTGGGCGATGCTGAGGCCTTAGGGCCTCGTCGGGCAGATGACCATGAGTAGTTAATGCTCGCTAAAACCCTTTGAACCCCCTTTTTTTTTGACGATCCTGGAAGATTAAAAGTAAAGGATTAGTGAAAATTGATAAATATTCAAAACGCGCAAAAATACACAGACGGGTTCTCTCCCTCAATCAGCGTTTATTGGCCAGCCAAAAATAATTGAGCGCATGGGTCGTTTTTTAATGCACCGTTTGCAACATGGGGGTAGGGGGGTTGTTTTATGAAACACCCAGCCAGCTGGAAATTCTGATTCACCGTTTGCAACATGGTGATGAGGGGAGGGGGAGGTTTTTTTTTGAAACAGCCAGTGTAGCTAACTTGGAAATTCTGATGCACCGTTTGCAACATGGGAATAGGTGTTGTACGCTGAGTCCTTTCATGCATAAAATTAAGTTAAAATTCATCTGGAGTAGACGTATACCACTGGCCTTGCTTGTTAAAACTTAACAGGAACCTAAACGGCTTTATTTATGATAAAAAGTATATATAAGTCTACTGGCTAAAGTTTGATTAATCCAGAAAAGTACCCGCCTACGATTCCCATGTGTTTTCACCATTGTCTGAAAAGTACATGAAGTAGAGAATGGGTCTTAAAGAGAGCTGCAACTATATACTGCTGGAGTCCAAGGAAAAAAAAAAAAGGGCCCCTTTTCCGAAAAATTGTAGGAACCTTTTCCGTTTTATTCATAGCTGGTGTTTTTTTTTTTTAGATATCTAGACACACGCTAGTGTGTCGCCGCCAAGTAACAGTAGATCATCCCATTGTAGACATCCTATTGTTAAAAAATTGATTGTTAATGATAAAAAGGCGGCTCAGGGCTTAGGGCTTAGGGCTTCGGGCGGATGACCAGGACGCTCGTTAAACCTTTTGAACCCTTTGGCGGCTCACGAGCAGACATGTGTCTGTTAACTGTAAGTAACTGAAAGCTTATTTTGGCATGTTGAGGATAAATCCCAATGCGACAGAAATGTTTCCAATTAAGAAAAACTAAAATCCCATAGACTTTCTGCTCATGGCTAGCGCAAAATTGAGAAGGCCTACGTAGCTGAATTTTGTCACACGGATGCATGGTGATCTGAGCATGGTCCTTTTGTTGGTTTGGAAGTTGTAGGGGTCAGGACAAATGTGTGGGAGGGTTTTGAAATTCGCCACCAGCGAATTTAAATTTCGTTTCTTTTCCAAGTTAAAACCAAAGATTTCAAGCAACAATGTCTTGAACAATCAACGCTGGTCTTTAGATTTATTGTAAAAGCCTGGACGAACTAAAAACTGATCTGTAACGAAGAACAAAATAAGGACACATTACCGTTGCCGTGGATTGCGTAAGAATAAAATGATGGACGTTATGGTTACGCAACAATACGAGCATCCACGAGCTAACGGGGTTTTTGTTCATAACTCAAAAATAAAATGCTTCGCGTTCTGCTGTTTTAGTAAAAGCGACCTTCGGGGGTTTCTGCATGACTAAATGTCAACGAAATCTTGAAAAGTTATAGGGAAGGTGCAGGGATAAAAAAAACAACTGAAGGGGATGCGCTGATTGAGTGAGCGAAGCAAACGAAATCAGCGATTGTTAGCCAGTGTGTGCAAAAATGGGATTGAAGCAACTTAAGTATATGAAGTGTGATCATACAACAAACTAAGCCGTTGCAATTTGGCTAATCTAACGGCTAATTGGCAATGGTAAATTTGAAAATTATAAATGTGAAAATTTATAGAAATAAAATTCCTCTAGAAAAAAGGTACAGCTGATGAAGATAAGACAGTGTAACCTTATTTACGTTCACAGTCCTATGAAAGTTGTGATATCCACCCAAAACCAAAACTGGTAGAAAAACCCGCCAAGTTTCTAAAAACGATCGGCCTTTGAAGGTAGTGATATCAGTCAACTAAGGAACGCCTGCCAAGGTCAATCCTATTAGGCAAGTAAATTGCACCCAACAATACTTTGGACGTTAAATGAAAACTTGAAGATTGCTACAGCGAGTAACAATCTTCAAGTTTTCATTTAACTTTCGAACTATTAGTCGGTGCGATTAACTTGGCTAATAGGATTGACCTTGTTGGCTTTTCCTTGGTTGAATTATATCACTACATTCAAAGGCCGATCGGTTTTGGAAACTTAGCGGGTTTTTCTACCAGTTTTGTTTTGGGTTGATATTGACTACTGTTCGCAGACCTCAAATTGGTGTGGTGCCCCCGTAGTCCCTCCTCCCGCGCCTCATTGCGCCCCAGGGCCTTAAGAATAAAACAGTACAAGTACTTATAAACTGAGTCTGTGTATCAAACTAACTTGTAGACATTTTTTACAAATACGAAATTGATGTGGTGTGATTGCTGTTGCCTTAGTCTCCACAGCTCTCATGAGGTCTTGAGAAATTATCGGAAAGGTCAGGGGCTTTCTTAATTTTTGTTGTTGTACTGGAGTTCAATATTTGGAACTACGCCGTATGAGGGAGGCCGAACAGATTTAGGGCGGTTTACGCAACAAGACCTTCTCGCTCGCCGAACGCTATTTGCTAGGCAACCGTTATTTATTTACGACTAATTTCCCTTTTCTGTTAAAGGCACATAAATCCCTCCGTTCTGGCCGCTTTACTCTGCGTCACCTACGCTAAAATATAGTTCAAACGACCGCAGCGCGCATTGCTCTAGGCATTAGTCATACTCATTTCGGGGCCGCTGCAACGTGACACATCGTACGACCAAGTCGCACTCTTGAGCGAAGGATTAATAATCCTTCCTCCAGGGCCGCGGCTTGCCAGCGATGTGGCGGGAGTTATTTACCGCTCGGACCGAGCCGTTTAAAACAAGCCTAATAACATTCACGCGCCACTACTGACATCTGCATCGTACCCTTAGACTAGCAAATGAAAGGTAAATCAGTTTATATAAAACTATTTCCGGTAATGTATCGAGTGAAACTGTTAAAATATACCGGAGGGAGTTATGTGCCTTTAAATGAATGCGGCAATAGGCAACAAATTAAATGTATTATAAAACAACACGGATAAAGAACAAAGTGCAACAGTCATTTTAAACATTGGTACAACATTGTTGCCATTTCACGCTATTTCCAAAATTTGCTATTCTCGCTGAAAAAAAAAAACAGCTTCTAGCAGTGATCAAACGACGGCAGAATAAATAGCTACTCGCAGCGAAAATTCAAAATCCAATATGGCGTACATTTCGGGGTTGTCGAATCGAAGACAACTCATCGAATACCGGCATTTAGAAATCTGTCCGTCGTCTTGTACAGTAGTAAAAATAATTGTTTTCTAGTTGTCATGAATCGACACTGTCATGTTGCACGTTCGTATACGTTGTGTCGTGAGGCAGGAGGAGATTCGCGTCCGCGTTGTTACCATGGTTACATCTTGAAAGACACATTCTTCGGTAAAGGCGAGAAGCAGCCAGTAGATTTAGTATTAACCAAGTGAAAGCTAGTAAGCGAGAAATTTGTCGTTGCGTAAACGAGAGCTTAGACACTGGCATGAGAAACTTGCTACCTGTTTTTTTTTCACAGGGCTGGGTTGTTTTTCACAACTTTTTTAAATAGAAAAAAAAAGTTTATCAAAGAGAGACGTACCGCATTGAACCATTCCAGGTCCCCACGTATGGGATGGGGAGTGACCAAGGCGCTGGTGAGTGAGCCTTTCTACGTTGACTTGATCCTGGATTGTTGCTCTCAGTGCAGTTTTAAAGGTAGCAGGAATGCTTCTTAACTTCTCTAATGTAAAATTTTGTACAGAATGTTTTGCTTTGCCGAAACTGGCGTTCCCTTTTGCCGAATTTTAAGCAGGGCTTAACTTTTGGCAAAACGGGAAAAAAATGCAGGCGAAACGGGATTCGGCAAAACGGAATTCATCGAAACTGGTAACCACTGTCTTATTAACAAGGCCAGCTGAGTTGCTTTCCTCGTACTACTAACCAGCTTCAGTTATTGAATCATTTTTATTTTTATTTATTTTATTTTTTTTTTAATTCAACTGAATTCGTCTTTGTATTCTCGCAGTTAGAAGCTAGAAATAATCTGAAATTCCAGCAAGCGGCGGTTTTAGCTCTGCCAGCTTACAACGAAAACAGTCAGTAATGTTAGTTTAGAAGTGACTGGGAATATTTTTTCGTCAGGAGGAATTCTTTATCTTAATGTCACGGATTATAAGACTGCAAGAATTTATTCAAACGATGTCGGATTAAGCTAATTCAGGGGTAACGTTGTTACCATGGCAACGCTACCTTTTCTATAACGATTAAATTCTAGTTGCGTGAACGCAAAAGCGAGTCATTGCATAAACGCGCCCTTAAGCTATATTTTCGATAATAGTCTAGCGAGTGGCCAAGGGCAACAATCGTGCACTTCCGGAAAAAAGCATGACATTTTAAGAACTTATTTTATAAATCAAGAACAGCATTTTTGGATGTGGTGCCCATTGACGGTACTTCCGGTTTAGCGTCATGACGTCATTAAGTGGCTGCCACATGATTGAACCCTAAAAATGTGTATCTCTGCAACCAATGAACCGATTTTAATTTTTTGTAGCGCGTTGGAAAAATACAATTATAACTAACAAAAAATGTCCTATGGCACAATAACACAACTCCCGCAGGTTAAGCGGTATGACCTCTGGAATGTGAGATTGCGTGAAATGTTGGAAAAAACACGAAATATATCATCAGTATTGAGAGTACTTAAATATCTAATAAGCAACTGGGGGGGGGGAACCCTCACATCAGGCAGCATAATTACAAATGCGGCTTGTAGTGCAGTGTTACCACACTACTGCTAATACCCAGAGTAACTGGGGGGGGGGGGGGGGGATATGTACATCTATCGAGCTCTCGATTTCAATTCAATTTCAATTTATTGTGACACGAGCCTCGGCCAAGACCCATGCTCCCAGTTACAAGAATTAAACCAGCAAAGCAACAGAACAAAGCACCACTGAAAAGGCTAAAAGGCTAAAATCACCGAAATCACTATAATCCACTCGATTTCAATGCTAGTAAAAACAACAGTACGTTAGAGCTTGCAGCAATGACTTTAATGACAGCGACAGCCACGGAGTGAGAACTGAATTTCAACCGGGAAACCTCTCAGAGGGGCACTCTTACCATGGGGCCTTAATATCCCCCCCCCCCCACCCTTCCTTCCCCCAATCCTACATGAAATTTTTATCAAGTTTTAGTAGATAAAATTGTGATGCATACAGAAAAGACACGTTTTCCAAAAAAGTTATTTAAAAAAATTGTGGGGTGGATGGAGGAAAGGGGGCCCTGACCCGTTTCCCGGTGGGCTAGTCCGTGCCTGATTAATGATAGGCTCTCCTAACGTTCTAACTTCGCTAAAACTGAGCTTAGTAAAATAGCGTACCGAAAAGTTCACCCGGCAGATTTAGTTTTAGACAAATGTTATCGTTTCTTTTTTCGAAAATACATTTTTGGGGATAAATATATTAATGTTTTTCTGTCTCCTTACTTTTCAGTTGTTTATATCTATCTCTTAAAACAGGGTTCGTACACAACAGATAAAACCATTTTCATGGCTTTTTCAAGCCTTTTAGGTGGTTAGCTTACGACCAGTTTCAAGCCTCCCTACACAAATTGCCGGGTATTGCTTTTAAAGCAATACCCGGCCTGCCTTATAACCTTCCGCCTGCCTTATAACAGTCACGCGCCGATCGCATCCGCGCGTTTACCATAGCCAAGAACAACAGTCTGAGACAGTAGCTGCGAAGAACGCAGCTACTGTCTCAGTTGGCATTGCGCCTAATAGACAAGTCAGGGTGAACACATTAATTGTGTCGTCAAAAACCGGAATGATTCTTGTATTTTAAAATCACAATTTATAATTTTCTAGACTAGTGTCTTATAATTTTGCTTCGGCGATCTATTGGAATAATTAATTTTAATTTTTACTGCATTTGCTTTTTAGATTTTTTATCTCGTAGTAATTATTAGCAAACGATTAAAATTAATACTGCGCACACACAGATACAACTTCAAGGTCACTGTAGGTGCGCACAGGATCATATTCGTTCTGGAAGAACGTAAATAAAGTTCCCCAATATTCAACAGAAAATCTCTCCTAGACCCGTCACTTTAAAACTTTTTTTTAGCAAGGGAAAGACTAATGGTAAGTAAATAGACCTTTGGGACCGTACTTGATGTGGAGGATCGAGAAAAATGGCGCTGGGAGGTATATCCCTTTAAATTCCAGTATTTTGCAGTAGGAAGCTAAACCGTCGTATTGTCGGCATCGTCTCTCATTGGACAGCAAAAGTTCGGACAATGACAACGTGTATACTGACGTGCGTGTCTAGACACACACTACCGTAGCACAATAAATCTAAACAACGTTGCCAAAGAAATTGTATTCACGTCCAATTCACGAAAAATAAACCAACTCTAAAAACAAAGCAAAATAAACAAAGCCAAAAACTGGTGAAGAGGCCACCAAGTTGAGAGTGGTTGAGAGTGGTATCAACACACCAAATCTAACGAAATAAAACAAATTACAACAAAATTAAAACCAAACCAAAAATCTATAAAGAGGTGACCAAGTTGAGAATGGTTCGACCTATAGGCAAAAGGTAGTAGCAAATTGTTGAAAACCAATTTCTTGTTGACGTGCCACTTTATTACACATCTGCACGGTAGTGGAGCTGAGTCTAATACACAATTAAAAAAAAAAAGGACTGATATCATATCAAAAACCAAAACTGGTAAAAGGGGCCACCAAGTTCCGAATGGTTCGGCCCTTCAAAGGAGTGATATCAACACACCAAAACATTCGCAAACTTAATCCCACCGAATAATGCTTTGGACGTTAAATGAAAACTTGAACATTGCTACCGAAAGTAGCAATGTTCTAGTTTTCATTTAACCTTCGACTTATTAAGCGGTGCGATTAAGTTGGCGAATGTTTTGGTGTGTTGATATCACTCCTTTGAAGGGCCGAACCATTCAGAACTTGGCGGCCCCTTTTAGCAATTTTGGTTTTTGATATGTACAAAATACAGCAACTATAACAGTCAGCGGAGCAACTCTTGTTCATCTGCTCCTTTGGCAAAAATTGCTTGCACTGCACTGCTTCTCTGTCTGTCCAATCCGAGGGGAACATCATTCAAGAAGCAATGGATTCGGCTGACAAATTATTCCCATTTGTTTATTTAATTTTATGCCAAAGTTAATATTACTGTTATGGCATTAACCTCAGTCCATACAAAGTGCACTCATAAAATTCAAGGCCATTTCTAGGCTCCGACAACAAAAATTCCAATTTTCAAGGTTTTTCAAGCCTTGAATTTTCGGTTAAAAATTTAAGGCTTTTTATGGCTTAAAGCAAAGGCCGTTTTTAAGGCTTTTAAGGCTTTAAGCAAAGACCGTATACTTTGCTTAAATGTAGGCAACCTTTGAAAATGTTCAATGAACAAAGACGAACGATGTCCTGCATTTTTGCGTAGCCTATTCTACAATCGAGCAACAATATTTTTTTTTTGACCTGTGGTCAAATTTTCTTCGACGGAGTTGGCGGCGAATCTGTAGCCCGACAGCGAATTGAAGGAATTGAAAGTTTCACCGTACTCCTCCCCCTCCTCCGCCCCAAGCTCCGGCCTCGGGAACCCGATCCATTATACCAGAATGAATTCAAATTTAAACAAAAACCAGTGATGTTTAAACAAAACAAAAAAACGCTAAAGCATATAGAGCAGGATGTAAGCCTGCTTTGGAAAAACAAAACAAATCCTTAAAACAAGTGAAACAAGAAACACCCATTTAACTCATTTCCACAAGGAGTTATTCGTTCTGTAGCTTTACATTCGCCGATCAAAAGCAATCAGAATCAAAATTACATCACGATTTAGTCACTCTGAAAATAAAAATTAATAGATAAAGAACAAGGTGCCAGTTTCAGCTGGATGTTGATGGCACCTTCCCACTTCAGTCACATATAATTAAACTATAGAGAACTAAGTGTTGAAGCATGGCCAGTAAACTATCTGGCAAGACCTATAACAATATTAGGCGAGTAGACAAAATGGCCGCCACGAGTGGTCCACTTCATTTCTTCGAGGTCTGTTCGGGAATTGGCCTAGCGAATCGCATCGGTGAATTTTGTACGGTGTGTCCCGCCATCTACTACCAAATAGCGGCAACTGACAAAAAGCATAGTAATTCACTAACTGAATTCCAGTAATCACCCGGAAAATAGCATACAAGTGCAAATAAATAAATTTACGTATTTCTTCCACAAAGCTATTAAATTGTCCGACTGCACCATTAGCTCTTCAGTAAATAGCAACATATTCGTTTATCCAGAACGTGTTTCAAGGAAGAGTGGCACAATTTTTTGTACGGAGGGTGTCGCCCTCGGTTGACAAAATGTGGCAACAATACAAATCAAACGAAGCAAGTAGTCTGCATTAAAGAACGGTCTTGTTAAGATACACAATACACTAATCTGAGAAAGAAAGAAAAGACAACTGCCCCGACTGGGACTCAAAACCAGGACTTCCCGTATGGTAGCCGGGCGCGCTAAACACTGCACTACCAGGGCGGGTTCTGGCTACAGGCTCCAGCCGTGCTAAGTAGCTGTTCAGTCTTTCTCATTGGTGACCTAGGGGTCACAAACAAGGAGGGAGAGCAACATTTCTTCTTGGCTTTCCCTCCTTTTATGTATGTTTGTGAACCCCTAGGTCACCACTGAGGAATATTGAACAGCTACTTAGCACGGCTGGAGCCTGTAGCCAGAACCAGCCCCGGTAGCGCAGTGTTTAGAGCGCCCGACTAGTAAACGGGAAATCCTGGGTTCGAGTCCCAGTCGGGGCAGTTGTATTTTCTTTCTTTCTCAGATTAGTGTATTTGTATCCTCACAATCTCAGTCTTTAATGCAGACTGCTGGCTTCGTTTACACTTTACCTTGTGATTGCTTCTTTATTTAAGACAAATCAATCGTATCAACAGCGCTTTCGGCAGCCATATTGTCCAACCCAGTCTCGTATGATATTTTTCTTCCAAGATCCTGCCGTTACTGTAGCTCTAGCCCTGTTTGAAGCTAGATTAAAATATTCTAAGCCCAACTGGAGTTGTCCGGAGAGAGAGAATTCCTGAAAATGCTGACGATGCAATGAAGGAATAGTGGCAGATGTCAAGGCGAGAACCATGTAATCGAAGTTAGTATCAAGGTTGAGAAAACCATTAAAACTATGAAAAGTTGAAATAGTGTAATAAATTATTACAAAACAACCTGACCGTAGCACATGGAAGCATAGTTATGGTGACCTGATTAAGTTAATATTTGAATTATTGAATTTATTTTTGACCATCCTGTTAAACACACACACACTTCGAGTCCTTTATTTGACGTGTAACAAATTTGCATTATGGCTGATTTGGATCGGCGAATGACAACTAATTAAACCTTATGGAAATGCGTTCCATGGGGTTTTCTTGTTTCACTCATTTTAAGGTTTTTTTTATGGCAACTGTACATCCTTCTTTATAGCCTAAGCTTTAGATTTTTTGTATTAATGGATTCATGATAATGGTTCAAAATAAATCCAATAATTAAAAGAACATTATTGTTCCATCAAATTAAATCAGCGTAAACAAATATTTTGGTTGAGTCTTTTCTGTGGAATGAGAACTGCAAAACAAAACGAGACGCAGTCCTATGTGGGGCCCTGATTGTACGCAACACAAACTGCATTGTTTTTTTGAAGGTATTTTTTTTTAACAATTCCTTTTTTTTTAAAAGTTTTTGACATACCGCGTCATAAATGTGTTTTTATTATTATGTTTAAAATGGGTTTATTTTAAATACCTGTTTATACACTGAAGGATCTCGAATAGAAAAGAAAAGTCCATAATAGGCCTAACATTTTTTGATGGAGCGGGAAACCAGAATAAGAGTCCTGCACTGGTCTCGGGTAATTAACCCTAGCAGAGCAGGAATGATTTTAAAATCCCACGCGCACACGAGCTTTGTGAGGGATACCAGGGAACCCAGAACACGGTGAACAGCAGGTAGTGAGTGCTCGGTGTCGGTATTAACCAAGTGGTTGCTAGTTCGAATCCCGTCAATGTACATTGAAAATAAAAGTGGGTTGGGCTGATAATCGGCGCTAAGCCTTTTACGGCCTATAGAGTAGTAACAATAAAGGCATGCTATTACACATACAACTCTATGCTGAAGTCAGTAATTGGGCTAGCTACAAGGGGCACTGGAGGATTGGGCCGCCCAGGAACCCAGGATCCCCAATCCACTACACGAGGCCCTTGTTAAAAAAAAATCTGAAATTAACTTCGTACGAAGATTGCATATCTACGTTACAGGAAAACGTTTCAAATTCACGTTGATTTCTTTAAAATACACTGACTTACGCGACTCTGCCAAGGATTCCTCCCCACCACCCCCTCTACAAGAGGCCATTGTTTCTAAGAACCAATTTTTTTTTTAAATTTGAAAGTAATTCGTATGAAAATAGCATCTTAAGTTGCTGGAAAACGTTTAGAATTCATACTTAGGTGTCTTACGAAAGCCTATGATGTTAGCGCGGATTTCTTAGGCCTAAGACGCGCGATTTGTTGGCAGTTGCTGAAATCTTTTCTTTTCCGATTACATCCGATAAGGAATTGTTGGAGAATACAACGTTTTTTAGGCCGAAGAAATCCACTCTCACAGCACTGGATGGACTAGAAGTGTCGTTTTTTTTACTTCTATTTTAATTTAGTGCCCCGTGTAGCTAGTTCTCCAGATGCAAGTCTTGGAGCCAATATGGGTGTATTGTCGCTGCTCTGTTTTGTGCTAGATTTTTTTCTGGGGTTTTAAAAAAAAATTTGCGATCCGCATTTGACACTGAAAAATCAATAAGTTAATCCAGAATGCATTTAAACCGTTGAAAATGACAAATTTTATAATATAACAAAGTGTAAAAAGTCGGGTGTGCAAGCGTAATTGCTATTTTGCAACCCGTTCGACCCTTTTATTAAAATTAATTCGACTCTGAACCTGTAGATGGCGCCACGCATTCCGCATGCGCGGTGCATGATCGCCCAACTGAATGACGTCCTTCCACACCCGTTGGTTGACATTCAAGGCAGGGCGGATGCGTGGGTGGAGCTTAAGTGCTTACTCCTGATTGGTGACTGCTGGGGAGCAAGGTCAGTGGTGGGTGGTGCCCGGCGGCGTTCTATTTGACCTCGCCTCCAAGCTACGCACTGTTACCGAAGACGTCATAATACGGCTACCTGATTGGTGCAGTAGGACTGTTGCACGAGTGCTGACGACTCAAGGTACCTAAAGGTTTTGTGTTTGCAGCGGTGGAGTATTGACGAAGGCCAATCGAGAACAAGTCGGGGGTATTGTCTATTTGGCTAGTTAATCGTCGTAGCAACGGTTATCGCTCACGTTGTGAAGGAGTCGTCGTATAATGACGGTGAAACGGGCGCCAACTGCAATGTATCGGATTATTATTTATGTAGGAAATTAGCATTGGCGTCGAATATGGGATAATTCTGGTATACATCGTCCTATGTTTTGAATACGGAAAGAGGGAGGTGGGATATTCCACGCGCATGCTGAAGGGGGGGGGGGGGTGTATGTAGCCCCCACCCCGGTAAAAACACTGTTTCAAAACGGTAGGCTACTGTTTTAAAATGCAAATTGTTTTGATTAAAATGGTGATTATCCGCTTAAAACATTCATTCTTCTGATCAAATTTTCGATTTGCTCGCGTCAAAACATTTAGAAATTTAAAATGAAAAGTAATTCGTAACTAGTTCGTAGCTGGTAATAATAAATTTAACCTTGCTCCAGTGTTTTTTGAAAATGTTCCCTTTTTTTCGCTGGGTCACATTGTAACTTAGAAATGTTTGACTGGGCCTAATAGTTATTAAACGCAACAAATTTAGTAACGGAATTATAGAAGGGAAGCTAACCCCTGGACCCTTTTTCCAGTATAAAAAAGAACATTTGTAAAAAAAAAAAAAAAAAAAAAAAAACACCCTGAAACCATGCATGAGTGACTAAACCATATTTTTTCTTAGCCGTATGTTTGCTTAAATTGTAACCAGGAACGCATGGTGCTGAAAATATGTTATTAGCAGTTGAATGCCGCCACACGTTAACATACAAAAAAAATCTATAACTTTGCCGTAGGCTTTCCACGCCACTCTTGGGTTAGCCTGTGGTCTAAGAGGAAATTCATACACCACGGTGTAGAATGTGAAAATAGGTGAACAATTTAGTGTGAAAGCTGGTGTAATATGTGAAAAGGGAACCTTCCTGCCTCTCTTGTCTCTGATCCCATCCGTTAGGGACGAAAACGGCAAAAGGAGTTGCTGAATCGTTGGGGGAGGGGGGGGGGGGGACAGAAGAATTTTGAGACTATTCGAGGGCGGAAAAGGCATGAAGAATTTCATGTGGTGGTGGCGTCGGGGGAGGGGAGTGCAGATTAGTCTGTCATCCTGATAAATTCAGGCATGTTTGGTACCAATCCGAAAAATGTGAAAATATGCGAAAAATTAAGTACCGCACAGTGTAAAAGTTGGTGAAATAAGTGGAATGAAATAAAAACCATCCCTGCCTCTGTTGTCTATAATCCTACCTACCATTAGGGACGGAAGGGAAGGGGAGTTGCGTAATTGTAGGTGGGGGAAAGGAGGGACAAGAATTTTGAGACCATTCGAGGGCGGAAAAGGCATGAAGATTTTCATGTGGATGGAGGGGGGGAGGGGCGGGAGTGTAGTTTAGTCTGTCGTCTAGTGTGTCATCCTGATGGAATCAGGCATGTTTGGCACCAAACAGAAAACTGTAAAAATATGTGAAAAATTAAGTACAGTATGAAAGTTGGTGAAATAATGAAATACGAACCATCCTGCCTCTGTTGTCTCTGATCCTACCATTACGTAGTAAGTGGAGAGGAGAGGGGGATTCGCTGAATTGTGGGTGGGGTAGGGGAGGCCAGAAGAATTTTGAGACTAATCGAGGGAGGAACAGACATAAAGATTTTCATGAAAGAGGGGAGGGTGGTTAGTTTAGTCGGTCGTCTAGTCTGTCATCCTGATGGAATTCAAGCATGTTGGGTACCAAACCGAAAAATGTGAAAATATGTGAAAAATTAAGTATAGTGTGAAAGTTGGTGAAATATGTGAAATATGTGAAATAAAAACCATCCTGCCTTGTTGTCTCTGATCCTGCCATTAAGAACGGATGGGGGGAGGGGAGGGGGTTGCTGAATCGTGGGTGAGGAAGGGAGGGCCAAATGAATTTAACACCAATCGAGGACGGAAGAGGTATGAAGATTTTCACGGGGCTCAAGTGTTTTTTAGGAACGAGTTACTGGAGTGCTATGCGGCAAATAAGTACTACTTTTGTGTCAAACACTGTCACACCCAGGGGCGGCCTGGTGTAGTCCAAACAGCCCTGAAAATACTTTTCACCGACCCAGGACATATTGCATACGTTAAAAGCCGATGAAAAAGGAATAAGTGAAATGCGTTCAATGGAAAGTATGTTCAATAAATAACTGTTTTTGATGTTCTGCCAAATGAATATATTATATGACTAAATAAATATAACGTATAAATATATAACGACTATAACGTTTTATTACCAGAACTGCAGTGGAGGAAAAAGTTTCGGCGGGGGAGGGGGGGGGGAGCTAAAGAGCCAGCTTGGGGTAAGAGGAAGCGCTGTTAGCTCCATCAGCATTCAGCAGGGCCTAGAGCCCTGGCAGCTGAAGCATTTTACGGTGCATAGCAACTGTATACGGCTTCTAAATAGTAGCCTACTTTTTTCGTATATTTCGTTATTATGACACAGTTTGGGTTGGGGGGGGGGGCGGTAGCAATGTTCAAGTTTTCATTTAACGTCTAAAGTATTATTCGGTGCGATTAAGTTGGCGAATGTTTGGTGTGTTGATATCACTCCTTTGAAGGGCTGAACCATTCGGAACTTGGCATTCTTTTCACCAGCAGTTTTGGTTTTTAATATGATATCACTCCTTTTTTTTTTAAATTGTGTATTAGACTGAACTCCACTACCTTGCAGATGTGTAATAACGTGCCACGTCAACAAGAAATTGGTTTTCAACACTTTGTTACTACCTTTTGCCTAGAGGCCGAACCATTCTCAACATATTCACCTCTTTATAGGTTTTTGGTTTGGTTTTAATTTTGATGTAAATTGGGTTTATTTGGTGTGTTGATATGACTCCTTTGAAGGGCTAACCAACCTCAACTTAGTGGCCTCTTTACCACTTTTTGGCTTTGTTTATTTTGCTTTGTTTTTACAGTTTGTTTAATTTTTGTGAATTGGAGGTGAATACAATTTCTTTGGCAACGTTGTTTACATTTATCGTGATACAGTAGTGCGTCTAGGCACGCACGCCAGTATTACACGTTGTCATTGTCCGAACTTTGGCCGTCCAATGATAGACGACGCCGACACTACTAACAGTGGATGTAACAATATTCTCGTACTTACGCGCCATCCCACGCCATCCCCGTTACACCCCCAAGCTCCAAACCATAAAAGGTACGCAGTTCGTATTGTACGGCACCCATTAGTCCAATTTCATAGCTGGAAGCCTTCCCGTTATCTCGGTGCCGATGAATAATTACCGTTAGGGATTTAACATCGGGATGAGCGAATTAGCTAGCTAGCTAGCTATCTGGTAGTAACACATTTGCAACGTTACTGAGGGTCAGATTTTGCATTGAAAGCAGCTTAGCTGGCATTCCTACACGAGTTAATTTTTTTAAGGTGGGTCATTGCTCTCGATTTCAACACAATTTAAGCTTTTGTACCGCATTATTATTTTTATTCAAGTACCTGAAATGCGCCAACTATGCTTCAAGACACTGACGCTATGGCGTTGCGCTAGAATGGTTTACGACCTCGACAATTGAATTGATGTGATGTTTGTTGCCAAACTTGGAGCGACACACTAGCGTGTGTCTAGAAAAATATTTCCCGTTATATCGAAAGAAAATCCCGTAAGATAGAAAAAAAAAAGTTCCCGTTGAATCGCAAAAAAAAATCCCTCGAGATAAAAATACTTTTTCCGTCAAGTTAAAATTTTTTGTGTATGACGGGCCGACCGTGCGTTCCGTGACGGCACTAGGGGTGGGTCAGGGTGGACCATGCCCTCCCCCCCCCGACCCCCCCCCCCCAAATATTTCACGGCCTCCGCCGACCCCAACACTCAAGTCACCACCAGAAAAATGAAAACATGAAAAAAAAAAACTCATAGGCTAAACTTCAAATCAAATGAGTAACTGCATGGGCTTTTTTTTTATTTTAATTAATTAATTAATTAAATTTTGTACAACTTTGCAATATGTGTGTAGCCTAATATATTTTGTTTGTTTATGGGCGTATTTTACAAAAAAAACGGAGTGCATTGAAGCTTACGTTATGTTCAGGTTGAATTAACCGGAATAAAAAAAAGCCTAATGAAGCTGCCTTGGAAAAATGTTCTGGGCCCACTCTTTTTCCAGATGTGCCCTCTGTCGCTTCCTCCCCCCCCCCCCCCCCCCCCCCAAAAAAAAAAAAAAAAAAAAACCAATCCAGTCCTGACGCCGCGACTGCGTGCGCTTTCTATCTGTTGGGTTTCGAAGTGATTTTTTTTTTTGGGTGGGGAGAGGGAAAAATTTGTTTCTACAAAGGTGAAGTCAAGGCAATATTGTATTGCTTTGAAAAAATTTCGGCAATTACCCCCCGTTAAAATATTTGGCTCGTCCTTTAACAGTTTCAAATCAACTCTTGATTTCAGGCGCTCTACGAAGAGTAATTCTTCTCATTTTCTGTTTTCTCTGCCTTGAAGCATTTTCTTCCTCGTTCTTGGGCTTCGGTATTGGATGGGCGGTCCGCGAGGCGTTTGCGCTCTAAAGAGGCCGTCTTTCTTATTATTCTGTTCTATTATAAGAAGAAAGACATGTGAAAAATTAGTATTTCAATATCAACCAACCACTTTCGCATGCATCAATTGTACATCTTCTTTTATATTTAAACGGAGTCGGAAAATCTACATTAATAGATTTTGCAGGGTTGTAAAACGGCCACCCGACCCAGACGGACACCTGTCTAATAATTACAGTAACAATGTTACGTTGATTGTCAACAACATCCGGCCACCCGTCTTATAATAATAGTATTCGATTGTTGTAAACGGAATGATTGTTGGCAACAAACTAACCACTGATTGTTGCCAATAAACTAAAACGATGGATGAAACAATGCTTCAGTTCAGGTATATGCTTCATAATACAACCCCAACAATTTCTTTCATTCCGACAGGTGGAGTTAGTTACAAGTGCGCCAGCTTCCTTTCCCGTCCTCTAAAGCCCAGATTAAAACAAACGAACCAAAAATATGGTTGCGAGCCATTTTAAAAGGTCAACAGAAACCTCAAATTTGACACAAAGAGTTATTTTGAATTATTTTTTGTTTTTCCATACATGTAGCCAGCACAGCTGTGGCTTTGTCTATGCCACGTAAGTCACCAAATTAAAACAAAACAACGTTGAAAGTAGACAATCAGCAGATTTTCTTAATTTTTAATAACCGACATAATCCTGTGTGCGACTCTAAAAGGTGAATCGAACCTCGAATTTTGTCAATACAGCATTCTAGTATTTTTTTTAATTTTTTTCATGTATGTTAACAATCTGTTTCTGATGTGTGACGCTCGATTTGAGGCTTGTGTGTAAGGAAAAAAACTGTGGAAGTAGGGCACTTGATTGGTCACTTGATCAATGGCATCAGTAGAAACTGAGTGGTTTTCACAAAAACTTGAAACGAACCTCGAAATTAGCAGTGAGAATTACGAGCACAATTTCGACAAATAGTACAAGAATTGGAGTAACAGGAACTGTCGTGTGCTCCTTGATAACTAAATAAAAGAATTTACTGTGAATATTTGAAAAAAATTCCATGCATTTACCGTGGTTCTAATACATTTCTCCACCAGGTAGAGGGTTTGTCGAGGAAGCCCTTGTATAATATAAGCTGCTCATGACTAAACCGCTGGCTAAAGGTTCTGTCGTTGTAGACGATTAAAATTAAAGGAATAACGAAACGCCGTTAAATAGTGAAAGCGCTTTGCTTGCTGCTTAGAATCAAGTAAACAAATAGCATACACGAACCCATGGTACAAAGGCGTATTTATTTATTTAAATCCACATGAAAGTGCATTGCGTCCGGGTCAGGTGAGGCGCTGGCTAAAGGCTCTGTCTTTGTAGATGATTAAAATTAAAAGATTAGTGAAACGCGGTTAAATATGCAACAAAACGCGTTTGTTACCCAGCGTCCTCAGAAATACATAGACGGCGTGTAGACGGCATACACGCCTTTCACAACAAACACGTGAAAGCGCAAACCATCCCAATGTTGGAAACGGTGAATCAAACACCACCCGTGCACCATCCTTCACTACGTGCCAACAGCTCTGTCATTGTGGACAATGAAAATAAAAGAATTAGTGTAACTCGGTCAAATCGTGGGGGGGGGGGGGCCACGACAAAGCCATCATTGAAATGACGTCGTCCGGTGGAAATATTTTTATGAAGGTTCGTGGAGTCCGGGTAAGGGGAAGTGCTCAATGAGTGAACGAAGCGAAAAACAAATCAGCGTTTGTTAGCCAGTGTGTCAAAAATAAATAAATGGGTTACACGCCTTCCGCAACAAACACATGAGAGAACAAGCCGTCCCAATGTTGCAAATGGTGCATCAAACACCACCCGTGCACAGCACAGCTAGTGATGCAATAATTTAAAATAACGGAAGCTCCGACAACTGCAGATGCGTGAGGAATTTCGAAGCCCTCTTCACAAAGTGAAAAAGAATATTAAAGCATATGTTACAGGCTTGGTCGTAGGTCCAGTGTGTGTAAGCAAACCCATTATGAACACACTCGGCTATTATAACTTCTTTAATTAATATTTTTTTTTTGTTTTTTACATATTTCACGTCAATCATCTGCGTGTCCTCACCATTTGCCTCCCAAACAGCGCACAATCTTTGAGGATAGGGAGCGTAAATGTGCACAAAAATATTTGCGTCCCATTCCGTTCGGGTTAGGGATTCGAAAGAGACAAACCCATTTTCAAGGCTTTTTCTAGGCCATGCAGCTTACGACGAATTTCAGGCTAGATTCTCCAAATTATCGTTTAAATTCCAATATTTTGCCAAATGTCATCGTTGGCACCATGATTACGCCCCGAGTTTGCAGTAGGAAGCTAATCCGTGACAAAAATTACGTCACCCCCCCCCCTCCCCCCATAGACAAAGAGGAATGAGAAAAACAGCGACTAACAGTCAGTGGAACAACTCAGATATTCCTTAGGCGAAAAATTGCTTACACTGCATGGCACTGCTTCTATTTTTCTGCTTCAAGTCCAATCCGAGGGGAGCATTGTTCACACAAGAAATGGATTCGGCTGACAAATTATTTCTATTTATTTACTGAATTAAAGACGGGAAAGCCAAAGGCGCACAAGAAATAACTAAATACAGATGCAAACCTACTTACGTTGCCTTTTAGACTTATATGTCAGACTGCCTGAGCGGGGAATCGAACCCAGGACCTTTGGAACCAAAGGCCAAGGTCCTACCGCTGAGCCACCTACCGCTGTCGGTCCTACCGCTGTCGGTCTGGCTCAGCGGTAGGACCTTGGCCTTTGGTTCCAAAGGTCCTGGGTTCGATTCCCCGCTCAGGCAGTCTGACATATAAGTCCAAAAGGCAACGTAAATAGGTTTGCATCTGTATTTAGTTATTTACTGAATTTTATACCTAACTTAATAATAATAATAATAATAATAATAATTTATCACACTAATGGTAAAGGGAGATCCAGAAAGGGATGACGTGACATCCACTAATATCTGTCCCAAATATTAAAAACATATATAAAAGTTTACAACAAGATTAAAATAAGTCTCATTAGAGTCGATTTGTTAGTTTAAAAACATCTCACATGAATAGTGAGATCTATCTTCCGAAGACCATTCCTGAACTGGTTAAGACTCGAGGAGTTGACTAACTGTGATGGCAGACCATTCCATGGAGATACAACGCGGTTCGGAAAGAAGTACTTTACACAGTCCCTTCTAGCAGGGGACACAGCGATCTTGGCCCCTAGTATAGTGGTTACCGCGTATGGAGATAATATTAATATTACTATCATAACATTACTTAATATTACTAGCATAGCATTACCCACAGTCCAAACAACGTACCCTCACAAAATTTGAAGGCCATTTCAAGGCTCCGACAATAAAAATTCCAATTTGCAAGGTTTTTCACAAGCCTCGAATTTGTGGTTTTCAAATTTAAGGCTTTTCAAGGAATTCATGGCCGTGTACGAACTCTGTCTACTGCGTCACGTACACGAATTTGTAGAAAAAGTCGTAAATTTGTACATCGGTGCAGTAATTCACCTTCAACTGTGCATTTAATTTTATAGGGTCCCTGAAACAAAACGGAGTGTATCAGCACAATGTCTTCCCGGATAATTCCCTCCCCACACCTCTTCCTCCCAGTTTCGACCAACAATTTTTTTAAGGAATTGTAGACGGCAATTGTACGTCTCCCTCCCCACAACGAAAAAGAAATATGTTTGATTTTACTTTTATGTACATATTTTGTGCGAATTTTGATATAGCGCCTGCACTTTTTCATGATGGACCTTGGGGGCCCCCCCCCCCTTGATAGTTTCCGCACAATAATGGTAAATTTGCTTATGGAATTTATAGCCTATTGGCATAAAATATCGTTATAAAATGCATATTATAAATCGCATTTTGCGTTCGATCAGTCTTTGTTCTAAATGGTAAAGTAGGCTACTGGTACGCCTACACAAAAATAAAATCATGTACATATATATCGCCTACATATAGCAAAGTCTGAGTGAACTAAAAACGCGTGTGTAGGTGAATGGGAGACTACAAAAAAGTTTAATGGTTTCTGAAAATGTCCATTGTGGTTTTTTCTTGTTTCTCTTATTTTAAAGTTGTACATTTTTGGTGGTGAAGTTTTACGCTTGGTTTTTCATGCTTTAGGCCTACACATTTTTTTTTTGCAATACATTCGCTACTATGTATGTGAGTGGAACTCTCCAATAACAATTTAGTTTTCGTTAAAACAGTTTCGTGAACAGACGTCACAAATTGACTAGAAATCAAAGGAAAATGTAGGAAGAAGAATTTAGAAGTGGGAAAATGAGTAAAAGGCAAACAGCCAAAAAAAAAACAAAAAAAAACCTGTTTTTACACCCCAATAGTTCTGATCGGGGGAGTCGTCTTGGGCCTGCATACCTATCCGGGACAAAATCCCCACGTGGGGATATATACCCGAGCAAAGGAGGTTGGGGATAAGGGGTGACGTTCCCCCTTCACCCGAAACAGAATTTAGTCATGCCGTATTTCCGTGACCACAGTATACTAACTAAATTTCTCGAGAATAGGGTACGTTAAAAACGTACGCTCCAGAAGCAGGATACGGGAGTGATATGGACCATAAATCCTTCCGGACCCCTGTTGGGTAGCTAATACTGCTCTTCCAGACCCACGCTGTTCAGCCACCCGTCAGAAAATTTTGTTCTAGCTGCACTACTGGAATATAACAGCTCTATTGTTAGACTGTTTACAATTACCAATTTAAAATTCTGACGGACAACGAAATTTTTTTTTAAAATTATTATCCCATAACCGCCTGAAAGAACTTTCAGACCCTTTTTTTTT
>JAHWFP010190831.1:9664-24315 GCA_023313725.1 Lithobius niger
GGCTTGGGGATATTTCATGGGGGTTCCATGGCTGATTCGATGTGAACGGTTAAGAATGACTGTGCACCAAATATCAAGGTTTTAGTTCGATTTGAAAAAAATTTGCTGGTTAAAGATCAGTGAAGGGGCACAGGTGGGCGCTGGGGCCCCTTTGGAGATATTTCTTGAGGGTTCCATGGCTGATTCGATTTATGCTGCTAAGAATGACATGTGCACCAAATTTCAGTGTTTTGGCATGATATGTAAAAATTTGTTGCCCAAACCCCTGGGAGGGGCACAGGGGGTGCTGAGGAGGGAGGGGGGCGCTGAAGGTACTTGAGGGTATTTCATGTGGGGCCAATGGCTGGTTCGATTTTTACTGTTAAGAAAGACTTGTCTACCAAATTTCATGTTTTTATTCGATTTGCTACTTTGTTACTACACCTAATGATTTCTGCCCAGTGCTCTGCAATAATAATTGCTCTGCGGACAAGAATACTGCAGTAACATCAAAATCGTGTTCAAAAAGCCCGGTAGGTGTTAATACCTGTATTTTAAACTATATAAATTGAAAATCGGTTCATTGGTTCGATCTCTAGGTGAGAGCTAAAGTTCTAGCCCATTTGGCTTTCCGTGTCAAGAATATTGTAGTTACAGTAAAATACCCTGTGAAGTCTCTAGGCCTTGTCCATACGTACGTTTTAAGCTATAGAACTTGAAAATCGGTTCAGTGGTTCGATCTCCAGGTGAGGACAAAGAGTCCCAACAGCAACATTAATGATTTCTGCCCAGTGCTCTGCAGTTATAATTGCTCTGCCGACGAGTATACTGCAGTCACATCTAAATCGCGTTCAAAAGGTTCTGGTCGGTGTTAATACCTACATTTTAAGCTATACAAATTGAAAATCGGTTCATTGGTTCGATCTCTAGGTGAGAGCAAAATTTGGCCATTTGGCGTTCCGTGTCAAGAATATTGTAGTTACATAACAACAGCCTGCGCAGGGCCGTAGGCCTTGTCCAGACCTACGTTTTAAGCTATAGTACTTGAAAATCGGTTCACTGGTTCGCTCTCCAGGTGAGGGCAAAGAGTCCCAACAACAAGAACAACAAGAATAACAACAACAAATGGCCATGCTGTGGACGCCGAACGGTTCGATTGTTGTCATTAAAATTTGTTATGCGGTGAAATAGTTTCGACACGACCCCAAATACCAAATTTCGTTGGTCTATGTCAATTCTGGGGTAAACTATAGGATTTCAAAGTTTAACGTTTAACATGGAAGTTCATGATGAGGCTTCCATAAGGACCATGGTTGTTGATAACAAAAAATGGAAATAGTCTTTTTAACAACTTTGTAACTGCTAAGGCTATCTCGGAATGAAAAAAGGACAATTGTAATTATAGGATATTTACATGCCACTTTCTAGATGAGCAGGGGCGCATTTGCTGGGTCCTTCTCTTCCAAAATTTACAGGAATGGGAGAGGGGGGGGGGGGCTTTGCTTTCTGAGACAATAGTCCTAACAATTGTCCTACCCTGTCTATGCATTCCAGTAAGGTTTTCTGATGGCTCAAAAAACGAAATTAGCTAAAAATATTAGATGTAATCGAAGAACCCAGGAGCCAAAACTGGGAACTGCCACGGACGACAAGAGAGCAGCAATAATGACAAAAAAAAAATTCAGGCATTATTTTGAGTCCTGAAATTGAAACATGTCTTTGGTTTAGGCCTCAAATGCACTAAACCACTGTGCTGATTAGACACTATCAACATTGTTGTTAACTTGTCATAAAGATTGTTTGCAAGAAACTGACGCCAGGGGATGGTTGAACTGCAGAACTCCAAGCCTGGACAATCATGCACTTTTTAACTTTTTTCCCAGTTTTTGGTAGTTTCGTCGAAGTATCCAAATATAAGTCAAATAAAAGTGGTAGTCTCCAAATTTCTTCGACTCAAACTTTTGATTTGGTGGGCAGTGTGTGTGTTGCCTCGTGTTTATTCCCTTTCCTCTAGTGGCAGCAACACTTCCTCCATGCCTAATGAAAAAAAAGCAACATCTCTTGTAATGCAATAAATACAATTTTTTTCGATTTTGTAAGTAAGTACCGCGATATGAATGAAAATAAATTATTCATAATCCTCCCCATGAAAATAAAAATAGGCGCTCCACGTCACATTTGAAAAGTAAAAAAAATAAATAAATAAAAATAAACAACTTTTAGTTTGTATATTTAGAGAAGCAACGTATTTACTACCATAATTATATCGCAATCCAAATAGCCAAGTCTGTCAAATGCGCTGCATTAAATTCAGCCAAGAGAATGGCTACTTTGTGGAGTGCATTTATCGGGCTGGCCACGCAGAAGCGCCACTCGATTGCTGCGTGTCATGGAACCCTAAGACGACTTGTTTCCAAGGCCAGCTGAGATAGTAGCTGCGTTCCTCTCTCCTCTCCAGGCCCGTCAGCTTGCTTCTGTTTAGTGACAAACACGCCAGGAGTCGTCCAGTACCGTACGGATTGAGAACCCATAGGAATTTGTATTTGGACTAAGTGAATAAGTGAGAAGCCCTCAATATGCGGCAGATATCGTAGTTTGCTCGTTACCTTTACGTGTTTAAAGTTTAAAGCATAAATTTTGTTCAGATTCCAATTTCCCTTGGTTCTGCTGCCGTACAGTACTGGACGACTCCAGGCGTATCTATCACCAAGGTTAATTAAATAGATATATTCTTTTACAAGGTTGTTCCGTCCCGACCTCATTAACGCGCCCCGCCTATCATGACGTTGCTCGTGACGTCACTGTACTGCCAGCTGATCGCGGAGACGGCCAACAACACAGGCGACAGGCTTAAACATTGGACGATGTATCTCGCTAACAACGTTTATGAGAGAAAATAATTTTTCTTAGCATTATTTTTGAACGTTACGAGTATAGTACAGATAACAGTGAATGTGAAAAGGAAAAAAATGAGCTTTTGAATTAATAAATTGTGCCAACAAAGCAGCAGATCGTGTGCTTGTTTTCCACTATTTTGGAAATACTGTAGTCGGCCGAAATTCATTCATGAATTTGTCATTGCATTATTCCGGAACGGACCAAGGCTATTATAATATTATGGTATCTGTAAACGGAAAACGAGCGCTATAACAATTGTATAGTATGAAACAACTGCCAACGACCGTAAATATTTCTGTTATGCTGCAGTCATGGTCATGCATTATTGCACCACAGATTTTAGGCCTAGTTTTTTTTTTGTGGGGGGGGGGGGAAATAACCACCCCCGGGAACACCACCATCTACCCACCCCACTCACATGAATACCCGAGATAGTGAATAACTAAGGCATTGTCGTATAGTTAAAAAAAATGCAACACTAGGTGTATAATTGCAGACTGCTGGGGAAGGGGATGGCTTTCTGCATTAGCTGATTACCCTACTACCTGGGACATTATTTTTAATTCATTATGATCCTGCTCCCCGCCCACCCCCCCAAAAAAAATATATATATATATTTCGTGAATGTGCCACACCGCAATATACCGCAGCACACCACTAGCCAACAAACGCAGCAAAGGAAAAAAAAAAGGAGCACGTTCCCTTCACGGTAAAATTAAAATCAGAAAGCTCACCTAATCTTATTTACACAGATCAGGGGTGTTTGTTGTTTGCACGTGTTGGTATTTAGGTTTTCATTTTTTTTTAATGAAGATGACAAGAAAAAGCCTAGAAACAAGGGCGCACCCAGGAATTTTCTTTGGAAGGGGCAAACAAAATTGAAAAAGGGTCCGAAAGCTAATACTTTTTATTTTTTTTTATTTCAGTAATTTTTTTTCAGGCATCTAAGAAGCTTACTTTGAGAAATGTTACTTAATAGTAGTAAATTCCTTATTTATTTGTTCAGCTTCGATGTAAATAATTTTTCACACTTTTTTTGAGCGGGGGGGGGGGGGGGGAAGGGGAGAGGAACACTTGGCTCAGTGAACGAATTTGTGTTTCTGAGAGCCTTGTAGTGTAAAAACCTATGTTACCCTGCTTGAGGTGAAAATGAAGGGCCTTCTGATGTCTGTAGAAAAAAATCGAAGGTGCGTGGACTTCCTTAGTTTTACCATTAATGTCGGATCTTGGGAGGGTTAAGTGCTCCCCTTTACCCCCCCCCTACCTTGCTACGCCACTACCGAGAAAAAAAATCTCTTTAATCTGAAAGTTTATAGTACTTTGGTTATGAACTGAGATGAATATTTGACGTACCTGTATCCAGAACCTATATTTTCAGAAAATAATTCAAATTAAAAAAGTCATTAGGGAAAAATCAATACGCAGATAAAAGTCATAATAAAATCTTATCTAACCTTTAACAACAACACCACACAACTAATTTTAAATCAAAGCTCTATTCCAGATTGAAACTCATTCCTGCCTGGTGAAATTCGAACCAATGCAACTGATTTCTCACTTATTTTGTACATGTCTCGCTCAGAACAAACTAAAAAAAAAAAAAACAAAAAAAAAAACACGTAAGTTATTTTCTCTGGATGTCCTTTTTTTTATCTTGTTCTGAGGTGGAGTTGGTATAATACGTGACAAGTCAGTTGTCGTGGTTCGAATTTCACCAGGCAGGGAATGAGTTTCAATCTGGGATCGAGATTTGATATTAAAATTTTGTTGTGTGGTGTTGTAGGTTAGGTTTGGTTTGCACTTCTGTTCTGAATTCATCCGATTTTTTTCGTTTGGATATTTAAATTTGAATTTTATTTGTTATTATAGACAGATGGAAATAACATAACGCATACGTAGTACTACGTATGCTTTATTGATTTCCTCCTGTTATTGGTTACCAGTACGTTAAATCTTCAAAGAAAGAAAGAAAATCGGCAAGACCAAACAAAAAATCGAAGGAGAAAAATTTTCTTTTCTTTGGATTTCATTTGCCTATGGATATTCTTCATTTTGATTTTT
The DNA here is from genome assembly GCA_023313725.1 of Lithobius niger. Taxonomy (NCBI): domain Eukaryota; kingdom Metazoa; phylum Arthropoda; class Chilopoda; order Lithobiomorpha; family Lithobiidae; genus Lithobius; species Lithobius niger. Next base: position 14,603 of record JAHWFP010190831.1, read on the forward strand.
TGTTTTGTTTGGTTTTTTCCTTTGTCATTTGGATTTTTTTTTATGTTATTGCCATTTACCAGTTTGTTTATCAATGGCGCACCGAGTGGGGGGAGGAAGAGAAAATGGGGCACTTGCGGGCCCCCCCCCCCCCCCCGACCCGAGATTAGCGGTGAAACTGAAAAATTATGAGCACTTCGATTTTTTTTCTACTGACATCAGAAGGCCCCTCTTTTTCGCGTCAGGAGAATAACGTTGGTTTATGTTACAATGGTCTCATCAACCCAAATTCGTTCTTCGAGCCAGTGTTTTCTCTCCCCCCCCCCCCCCCCACGTACCCCCTAAACTCCCAAAATGTGAAAAATTATTTGTATTAAAGCTAAACTAAGAACTACAAAATTTGGTGCCATTAAGAAAATTTTTCAAATTAAGCTTCTGAAAAGCATGAAAAATCACTGCCATTGTTAAAAATGCGTTAGCTTTCGGACCAATTTTTTTTGCCCCTTCCAAACATTTACATTTTAAATTCCTGAATACACCACTGTGATTCTGTACCGTTTTAAACTGCAGATGAAACAAAGAAACTTGATTTGCAAGAATGAAGCATTAAAAAAAAATATAGCGAATGTATATATTTCTGAAATGGGTTTCCTTAGATTTTGATAAAAAAAATAAAACCAGTTACCATCCTTATGTTCTTGTGGTCGATTTAGTTGCTAACTTGCCACTTTTCTAGCAATAATAATCTTCAGGAGTTCTTTCAGGAGTGCATTCGAATTTTTTTTTAGAATTTTTAACAAGTTTGTTGTATAAAAAATGGAAGTGCGATAATTAAACAACGGTTGTTGAAAACTGGACAATAACGTTTCTAAAAAACCAAGGGGCAAGAAGAAGATGGAAAAAATAGGGCATAAATACTTTACAATAAATTACAATTATAGAAAATGTAAATAAATTAAACTGGGGTTGGGGTGGCTTTCTTTTATTAGGTTTTTTTTGGGGTACAATTTAGCCAAAAATTACATTACAGGCAGATAACAAGCCATTTACAGGCCTTCAGCCATTCATATTGTGTTAGGTCTAGTGACAAAAGAAATTAAACCAAATACTTCTTTATCTGCCTTTTATTTGCTGCGGAAAGCAAATATTTTAAATATTTTTGATATATTAAAAAATAATAAAATAAATATTTGACATAGTCAGCATAATGCATTTTAAAAACAAATTTTAGTGACGAGTGCAGAATAAATTCATCCCTCTTTGGGTGGTGGGGATAAAAACTACTCGTGCGTAGTGGGATTGTCCACGGGAATTAATTACGTTGCAGGCCTACGATAAAAAAAAATCAACGGGACGTAGTGATATGACGATTTCCCATGTCAAACCCAGTTCTCGCATCACGATTGTGTTACTTCTCAGTGGAAAACGTCCAGAGTACAAATACTTTATTTATAATCCTTTAGAAATTCACATTATTCTACGGTTTAAACACGGCTCTTTTCGCGCTGCTGTAGTCCATTGCGATCTCGTTGTTTAGGCGCGGTAATGTCGATGCGTCCGTCGGAGCTGGCTGGCAAATCGGTCCTTTTTGTAGAACATCGCACATATTTTACAAGCTATGCACCGTTTCTTTCCACGAACAGTATTGTCAACATATTTATGTTGTCAGACGTGTCGTAGTCATCATTGAATAGTTCCATAAATGCCGTTATTTCGCTGAATCGCTAGACGACGGCGAACCATTCAGCATACGATACGCCGATAAGCATGCGACACTAGTTTGGCGGCCATGTTGTGCGATCAGCTGGCAGTCCACCTACGTCATTGTCGGCCAGCCAATGATGCGCGTTTATGCATACGGCTGGGATGAGATGGGGCTGTCTATCACTTTCTAATATCGGAAGAGCACAAAGCTGACGGGACTGAGTGAAGCCAGGAACGCAGCTACTATTTCAGCTGGCCTTGCTTGTTCCTCTTCTAGGAGCCCCTGGATTGGTAGTGCTCTTATTTGATGCTTTCCGCAAACCTAATCACGCACAGCAATTGTTGAGTTACCGAAGCACCCGCGATATTCTGTACTACTTTTCGTTCGTTATTAGCCTGTTTATCAGGCCTCCATAAATTATTGGTAATTTGGCCGGTAACACCAGAGTAGATCCAACGATTAAACACAACCCATTCAACTAATGGTAGAAGAACTACCACAAATTAAAGCGAGTCAGGACGTAATTCGAAGAATTAATAAAATTCGGAATAGAATGATCCGTTTATTAGCTGTTCTCTAATTAGCCCAATATTTCTGCCAGTAAATCATCAAACGAACGTGACCCCCTACTTTTATAACTTTTATGCAAAGAGATAATGTTTAGCAAAACGCTTAAAAATGAGCAGCGCCATCTCTGGTGAAATTTACGAACATCATGAAAACATGGAATTTTCAATTCTGTAAGCGATGATGCCACTCGTTTTTCGAACAGTTTGCAAATATTAACTATTTACACCAACAGCATCTAAATAGATAGTTTTTACACGCACAAAAGGAAAGGATAAAATAAGCTACACAATTGATTTAACTTTTTTTAGGTTATTGTCCTTAAGCTGGTTTTCAAAAGATGATGAAGTCTCAAGATATGTTTGTTTATTGTAATTTAACGCCATCTAGGGTCAGAGATGTCCAACAACATAGGGTTAGCCATTAACTATATTTAGCCCTAGGTGTAAGCAAAAAAACCCTTCACTTTGTGAGGATATCACCATCTGTGGTGTATTTTATGTCCTCACTCATGATAAACTTTTAGGAAGGGGTGCCCTCTGACACCTGTCCAAAAACCAACATGCCGGCCATTTTTCCCCCTGTGGGCTGGGGGTAGAATAAGCCCACCGTACCCCTGCGTGTCGTAGAAGGCGACTAAAAGGGAACCCAAGGTCACGCTTTGCTAGTGTGCCAAGGATCTGCATGGCGGAGGGTTTTTTAGTCCGTCTTGAACACTAGCAACCTCAACACTACGGTTTGCGAGTGCGCCTACGGTGTGTATGGCGGGCAGGTTTAACACCCGTCGCAAGCACTAGTCGGAAAGAGGTGAAGGGACATCCGGACAAACCGGGCCCGGGGTGGCTGCTTAGAGGATGTTTGGCGGTTTGAATCCCCTTTTGGGTTTGATTCCGATTTGCCCATTCTGGCCACTGGGCTTTTCATCCTCATCCCCCAGCATGTTGGCCGTGTGCTGCGACCTAGTAATCCGTGGAGGCGGAGATCCTGGCTTTCGGGCTTTGGCTCCTTATTCCGGAGGACGGGTGGCCTGGGCGAGCCGGCCTAAGGTCAATCGGCTATGACTTTTCGGGTCCTGTCGTTGTGGGGAGGCGGCTTGTGCTGTATCCATCTGCATCACGGACCCGAACTGTTTGGGTTATCGAGGGAGGTGGTGTGTACGGCTTCCCTGGTGGCCTCGCCTCTCGGCATGCTTAGGCTGCCACCTCACCGAGATAGACGGCGGTGTTAGCTTCCTGGTGCAGGGCCCTGGATATGCGGCTTCCGGCCCTGCATCACCCGAGTGCCGCGCGGGGTTTTCCTTTTCTGGGGGGCGCACCGCCGCGACTTCTTTTTGCTCTCCATGGCAACTTCTTCTCCCCCCTCCCCCGCAAAAATTTCTTCCCCCCAAAATTCTTCCCCTCCTCGCCACACTAGCAAGCGCCTGAGGAGGGAACCTGAGATGGTTGGGCCTGGTGCCCAGTTACCGGACATTGGTAAGAGTCGGGACCAAGTCCCGAAGTTCTTGGTGGTGACAGGCGAGGGCCGAGATGTTACACAACTCGGTCCGTTCGCTGTCCACAAAGCACTCAAAGGGATCTGTGGTTCCGATCCGAAGAGTGTCTCTCGGCTCCGTACTGGGGGATACCTTGTTGAGGTTGCGGATGGGGCTCAGGCAAAGAGGCTTTTGAAGGCGGGTGCACTGGGGTTATGCCCGGTGCGTGTGGAGCCGCATCGTACCTTAAACAGCAGCAAGGGGGTCGTGACGTGCTTTGATTTGAGGGGTCTCAGCGATGATATCATCCTGGACGAACTCAAGTCACAAGGCGTTACGGCTGTGAAGCGTTTGACGCGGAAAGGTGAGAATGGTGCCCCGCCAACTGACACCTTTTTCCTGACCTTTGATACGCCAATTGCACCGCAGCACATTACTGCCGGTTACCTGCGGTTGAAGGTAAGGACTTATGTATCGAATCCAATGCGGTGTTTCCGCTGTCAACGCTTCGGCCACACCAGCGGCTCGTGTAAAGGTAAGCCTACCTGTGTTAGCTGTGCTCAGGCAGCCCATGAAGGCGCTGATTGTGCTGGCCCAGAGCAGTGCATCAACTGTGGTGGTCAGCACCAGGCCTCTTCGCGGGACTGCCGTCTTTATTTAGAGGAACGTCGTGTGCAGGAATTGAAGGTGAAGGACGGGCTTTCCTACTCGGAGGCCCGGAAGAAAGCTAAACTATCGGCAGCACCGATGACCAGATCTTTTGCACAGGTGTGCAGTGCGCCATTGCCTGGCCCAGTTAGTGAGTCTGCTGATTTAGCGGATTTGCGCGCTGAGCTCAGGTCTTTGACGAGCACGGTAGGCATGCTTGTTATTTTGTTGACCCAGCAACATCCATCTTTGCAGGGTCTTTTGGGTTCTTCGAAACCGGTTGATGCCTTGCCGTCGACATCTGCCCAGCCTGCTACTGTTCCTGTTCCTGTAACTGGTCCCAGGCAGGTTAAGGCTGTAGTTAAGCCTCCTCCTGCCCGGAGTGCACCACAGAAAGTGTCGAAGAAGGCTCCTGCTGGTACATCCTCAGCACCATCCGTGAGGAAGTTGCCACCAGGAGAGAAGGTGAAACAGTCGTCGAACGACCAGCTTGCTGAGGGGTCCAGTGCGTCCCCTCCACAATTTGATCCTCCTTTACCCATGGAGCAGGGAGATATTTCCTGTTCCACTTCTCCTGGGCTTTTTCCTCCTTCCGAGGACAACTTCGTTCTGGACCTCACTCCGGCTTTTGATTCGGGGGAGGATTCAGATGTTTTCGGGTCGCCCAGGGGAGGAGTTGAGGAGGATGGTTCAGTCTTAAGCCCGTCCTAATGCCTGCGCATTCCATCGTTCAGTGGAACTGCCAAAGTTATCGGACCCATGCAGAAGAGCTGCGACTGCTTTTGTCGCATTGGCGACCTCTGTGCTGCTGCCTTCAGGAAACTTGCTTTAAGGCGTCGGATAATCCGGTTGTTAGGGGTTACTCTGTCTACCGTCTGGATGCAGACCCTGTGCCACGTGCACATGGTGGTGTTGCAGTGCTGGTTCAACACTCTCAGCCGCATGCCAGTGTGCCTCTGCACACTAGATTTCAGGCGGTAGCAGTTCGAGTTTCTTTTCAATTCGATATTACTGTCTGTTCGGTTTATTTACCGCCGGATGAGGTCTTTGGGGTTGGTGACCTGGAGGACCTGGTTCGTCAGCTTCCTGCCCCGTTTCTCCTGCTGGGCGACTTTAACAGCCACCACGTCCAGTGGGGAGGACATAATACTGACAACAAAGGCAGGATCCTTGAGGAGTGGATGCAGAGGGGTCCGTTTGCATCCTGAACGATGGAGCCATGACACACTGTAACCTGGCCACGGGCAATTGGTCAGCGGTGGACTTAGCCTTTTGCTCCCTTGCCGTCCCAGTTCACTTCACTTGGGCTGTCACTGCCGATCTGCATGGAAGCGATCACCTCCCCGTTGTGTTGTCCACGACACAGGGGGGTTCTGTGGCTTCCAGGCCAGCCCGGTGGGTGCTTAAACGTGCTGCATGGTCGGCCTTTGCTGAGGCTGCTGTATTTCAGCGTGCGGCTGAGGACTTTTCTGATGTGGATGAACTTTCCACTCAATTCGCTGACGTGGTCCTTGCTGCTGCTCATGCTACTATCCCGCGTTCGTCCACACAGCCGCGGCGGGTTCCTGTTCCGTGGTGGACGCCTGCTTGCGGGCGGGCTATTCGGGCCCGCCGGCGAGTGTTGCGTGCATTTACGGTCATCCCAACTACTGACAACTTTGTAGCCTTTAAGCGCTGTCGTGCCCGTGCCAGGTATGTCATCCGTGAGGCTAGACGTGCTTCATGGACAGCTTATGTTTCGTCGATCACGCGCTCCACGCCTTCTCAGCAGGTGTGGCGGAAGGTGCGCCAGATCTCGGGGAGGAACGTGTCTTCCCCCGTTTCACAGCTGAAGGTGGCGAATTCTGTGATCTCTTCTGTGCCGGATATCGCCGACTGTCTTGCGTCTGCGTTTGCGCGGGTCTCGAGTGATAACCATTATGATCCTGGTTTCCTCAGAATAAAGCGTAGAGAAGAGGCTCACTCTCTAGACTTTCGCTCCGACGGGCTAGAGGAGTACAATTTACCGTTCACTAGGCAGGAATTTGTTTCAGCTTTGTCCAAGTCGCATGACTCCGCCCCAGGGCCTGATGATGTTCACTATCAGCTGTTGAAACATCTGCCTCTTGCTTCCCAGCAGTTCTTGCTGGAAATGTTCAACCGTGTGTGGGCAGAAGGCTCTGTTCCGGCAGCGTGGAGGACAGCAGTGGTCATCCCGATTGTGAAACCGGGCAAAGACCCTACTGCTCCTTCCAGTTATCGCCCAATTGCTCTGACTAGCTGTGTCTGTAAACTTATGGAACGGATGGTCAGTGAGAGGTTGGTCTGGGTGCTGGAATCACGCGGATTCTTATCTGCGTCTCAGTGTGGCTTTCGACGTTTTCGTTCAACCATCGATCATCTGGTTGCCCTTGAATCGGATGTGAGGGAGGCTTTTCGCCTGCGTCAACATCTGGTTCAGGTTTTCTTTGACTTGGAGAAGGCTTATGATACGACCTGGCGTTATGGGATTCTCCGTAATCTCTATAACTGTGGCTTGAGGGGACGGATGCCACTGTTGCTTTCCGCTTACCTCTCAAGCCGTTCTTTTCGTGTTTGTGTCGGGGCGACTCTTTCCCGCCCGTTTGTCTTGGAGAATGGTGTGCCTCAAGGAGGTGTTCTTAGTGTCATCTTGTTTGCTATAGGGATCAACCCGATTGCTCAGCAAGCTGCTGTTCCCCAGTCATTGTTTGTCGATGACTTCGGCCTGCGCTTTCGGGCAGCTCGCATGCAGACCTGCGAGCGGCAGCTACAGCTGGCGATTAACAAAGTCCAGACCTGGGCGGTCAGTAATGGTTTCCGGTTTTCTCCGGACAAGACTGTGTGCATTCACTTTTGCCGCCAACGAACGCTGCACCCAGATCCTTGCCTGTACTTGGGGCAGGCGCAGATTCCTGTTGTCCCACAGGCACGTTTCCTGGGTCTGGTGTTCGATTCCAGGTTATCTTGGCTTCCACACTTGCGCCAACTTAAAGACAAGTCTTTACGGGCACTTAACATCTTGCGGGTTCTGTCGGGCACTTCATGGGGTGCCGATCGCACTGCCATGTTGCGTCTCTACAGAGCCCTTGTCCGCAGCAAACTTGATTATGCGTGCATGGTGTATGGTTCGGCTAGTGACTCGACTCTCCAGATGTTGGACACTGTGCATCACGGTGGCCTGCGTGTGGCGACTGGAGCGTTTCGAACTTCTCCAGTGGTCAGCCTCTATGCTGAGGCCTCGGAGCCACCTTTGGCCATTCGTCGGCGGAAGCTGGCCATTCAGTATGCTGTGCGTTTACGTGCTGTGGAATCCAGTCCTGCTTGGTCCATGGTTTTTGGGCCAGACTTGCGAATCGGTAGACGCAGGGTGGGTAAGGGTGATTTCCGCGATAGGCTCCAGCAGTCCTGTCAGGAGATAGCCTTTGAGATGCCCAGCGTCTTGAGGCTTGGGGGGATGCCAGTGGCCCCTTGGCTTGTCCCAAGTGGCATTTTCATTTTCGCTCTGGCGTCCCTCCCGAAGGGTTCCACTCTGCCAGCAAGGTACTTGCAGGAGTTCTGGCGGCTGTGTTCTCAGTACGCCGGTTATCAGCGGCTGTTTACTGATGGGTCGAAGTCAGACGCTGGCGTAGCTTGTGCTTGTGTTTGTAAGGGTGTGACGGTTGCCCATCGCCTTCCATCAGGCTATTCTGTGTTTTCTGCAGAACTTTTGGCTCTCGGTTTGGCGGTGGAATGGACCCTTGGCCTTCAGGGCACGCATTTCATTATCTTTAGCGATTCCATGAGTGCCCTGGAGTCCTTGGCGACTTACAATCCACGGAACCCCTTGACACAACGTGTCCAAGCTTTGCTTTCCCGCTTGCCTGGCCAGCGGAAAACCGTGCTTTTCTGCTGGATCCCGGGCCATGTTGGGATAGGTGGAAATGAGCTAGCGGATTCTGCAGCAAAAGGGGCCCTTTCTGGCCCTCTCGGAAGGGATCTCAGCCTTGTTCCCTCGGACGCTTTTCCAACTCTGCGTCTAAGGTTACACGCTTTTTGGCAAGCCTCGTGGGATGAACAGGACGGCAATAAATTACGAGCTATTAAAGGCACTGTTGAAGAATGGCACTCGGCGTGTCGCCGCAGTCGCCGTAAGGAGGTGGTGTTGGCCCGTTTGCGCATTGGTCACACTCGACTTACTCACTGTTTCCTTTTGCAGGGGGTTGACCCTCCTGAATGTTATTGGTGTCGGCGGCCACTTACGGTCCGGCACTTCCTTGTTGATTGTTGCCATCTTGATGGTTTTCGTCGTCGTTTCCATCTTCCGCATGACATTGCGCGTCAATTGGGCGATAAGTCTGTCCTCCTGTCCGGTGTTTTTCAATTTTTGCAGTAGGTACAAATGTATGACAAGATTTAGGTTAGGGGTTTGAATAATATCTCTGTAATGAGTGGTGCAATGGCAACCCGGACCACTGCACTGTGACTGAGGTTGGCGCTAATGACCAAGCTGTCGACGCGCCATTAAGCCTCATTCCCCCCCCCCCCCGGCCATTTTATTTTTAAAATGGGCGCTTACACTACAAAAATTCAAAATCGTACTAACGTATGTAAATTTGGTGTCGACTGCTAGGTTTTAAGGTCTGCTGAATTCAAAAAGATGCTCTAAATAATTGCCAGGACTCCACACGATGAGATATCAAAAATGGCGGCTAAAATGGTGGCAAAATTCAAGTGGTTTTCATAATTTTAAAATATACTTACAGAGTAGAGGTAGATTTGAATTCTTCCTCAAAAACGTGAGTTCGTTTGCAGTGACTAGTAACTAGCAAACACCCAGAAAAATCCGTAAGGTAATGTAATGTGTTCGTAAGTAAGAGCTAATTTTGACCGTTTCTCTATGCTGCAGCACTGCATTTTTCTTCAATTCACTGTATGTTACACATTTAAAGGGATGCGGTAGCAGTTCTAATTAAGATAAATGGATGTATTTAGACTTAGATATCAGGTGGCAATGTATATTTTCCTTCTTGCTTAATTGAAGTAATTAATTTTAATTAGAAGCTAAGTTACGACGTTTTATCTACGTTGTAGTTCTGTAATTTTTGCGTCATATATACCGCAAGTTACATTTGTAAACTGCTGCAGTAGCCGTTCTAATTAAGATGAATAGATATAAGTGGTCTTAGATGAAAGATGGACAAGTGTAGTTTAGAACAAGGGTAATTAAAACCATTTATTGTAATTAAGAGTTAAGCTACGGCAGGTTATCTACACTGTAGTGGAGTGCTTTTAGCGTCTATTTACCACAAGTTGCGTTTTTAAACTGCTGCAGTAGCCGTTCTAATTAAGATAAATAGGTGTAAG